>REGL01000914.1:39829-50595 GCA_004194395.1 Aurelia aurita complex sp. Pacific | reverse complement strand
GGTGGTGGGCTGTTTGTGCGGGTTTTGGGGGTACTTCAGTTTTGCCTTGGCCATTACTTTGTCCCGATTTAGTGTGCATATATATCTTATTTTTTTGTTTTTGTTTTTTGTGTTCTATTATTAATTTATTGTTGATATTACTTAGAAAATTGTAAGTGGCATTTGTAGTGAGGACCCGGTGACCATGCGTCTTTCCTCGCTGCAAATGCCACAGTAACTTGCATTAACTTGTTGTTTATAAGTTTTAGATTGATAAAAAAAAAAGGTGAGAGAACCAACATTCCATCAAATATTTAACAATTTCTTCCATCCCCCCTGGCAGAGACTTGCCCCAAGTCTATCTCTTCAGTCCGTCTTACCGTTCCCTTTACTGTAGTTCCTTGATCCGCCATTTCCTGGATCTGCCATTCCAACATTCCATCAAGAGAGCTCGAGAGATATCTCTCAACATTGCCGAAAGGCTAAATTGTATTCGAAGATCTTGGTTGTGGTTTTACAACGATGTTTTCATGTCGAAAAGAAGATTGATAAACTAGCCTGTGTTCCAGACCACAGAACACAGGCTATGATAAACCTGCTCAAATTCAAGCCTTAGATTGCACGAGAAAGAAACATGAAAAGAAAAAGAAACATGAAAAAGAAACAGCTTACTTTTCCAGTCAACATTTTAGATAAAATCCCTCATAAGATTTGAGCGGAGTGACCGATTTCAGCCAGCAAATTTTTTTTAAATGATTAAACATGTTGGCCACGTGGGTAGACATAGGTATTGCTCCCCGTGGTCTTGTCCTTGTAGTAGAGTAGAGTAGCTTGTAAGTATAGTAATTAAGTAAATATGTATTGTGAATTTTTAGCAGAATGTATATAAAAAAACGTTGGCTATTCAATCGGATGTTGCAAATAACCATGAAATTCTTGTTCCAACACCCAGCCCTTGCCGGCATCTTTCTGGTTTCTTGGTCTAAAAGATGAGAGATTTTACCAAACAAAATGTTCACATCTAAGTTAGCCCTTGATTGATAGATTAGGTATAATGACAATAAACATAATACCAAGACAAAGAATGTGCACATTATCTTTTGCAGAATAGCTCAAAGGTCTATTGATGTATTGATAATGATATTTTATTTCATTCCAATTAGTCATTTCCTTACCCTGGGTACCAGAGCCAAAAAATAATAAAATAAAATGATAAAAAATAGTAAAGAAGGAAAGAAAGCCTTTCTTCTTTCCCTCTTCCTTTTCCAAATTTTCAATTTCTTTCTACTTTTGAGGCTCTGGTACCCAGGGTATCATTTCCTTTGAATTCTTGTTTAAAATTGATATGTTTCCATCTTTCTACATTCTTTCAAACCGTTTACAATTGAAAGAAATAAGAAGTAACGAGGAAAGTTTTGCATAGGTTTGACACGTATGCAAGGCAAAGGAGTTTTACAGATCTGTTTCTTCTATTCGACTACAGGACCCCAGTGTGGGAAAGGTCCTAACAAGGCGGCAACCTTTCGAGTTGTTGGCGGGGATGAGGCAATTCCACACTCTTGGCCTTGGCAAGCATTCATAGGTATCAAGACTTCAGGCAGGACGTCAGCATGCGGAGGAACGTTGATTGCGAAGAGATGGGTTATGACGGCTGGCCATTGCTTGACGAAAAGAAAGGGAGTTGAGGCGAGACACCTCGAAGTTGTACTTGGAGAGCATGACAGGTACGGGTATTGATTGCAATACCTTGATATTGATTGATTGATTGATTGATTGATTGATTGATTGATTGATTGATTGATTGATTGGTTGATTGGTTGGTTAGTTGGTTGATTGATTGATTGATTGATTGATTGCACACTGTCGTGGCGTTGATTGGATGAATATGACAATAATAAGGAATAGAATTAGGGAAGCTTGAGTAATTTCGCTGTACACTGAAATTCATGAAAGTGATACCGAGCTAAATCACTTTATTCTCGAAACAAAATATAATCTAAGAGCATAAAGACATGGTAATTACTGAGAGGCCAGGTCTTTTGTCAGCGACTTCGTTAATCAGTCTGTGTATACTCGAACATAATCAATCTGCTGATGCCTCATAGTTTTCAATGATGCATTTGATTGGTTGGAGTTCTTGTGTAATGAAACTGATCACGTGAAACGCATTGTCTTTCAGCAGGCGCTCTGCATTTCCGAGGGTGAAACTGATCGGTATCACATTGCTCACATGATACACAGTTAAAGCAGAGCTATTTATCAAGCTGTGCTAGTGCTTGTGTCACGAATTCTAAATACTGATTTCTTATCTCATTTTACTGTAAAGCTTCATTTTAGCCACCCTCTTTAATAAGCCGCCTCCTTTCAAAGCCAAAATTTTAAATATATTTATCCTCCCCTTTCTTATATAAAATGCCAGTGGTCATCAAAGATTTTCTGTTTATTTAGCTAAACAATTTTGCATGTCAATTTTGATAAAAACTATATGTCAAATTTGTGTATTGGACTCGAAATTATTGGATAAAAAAACTGAAAACTATCATTTATATCCTTGTTATTTTACTTTGTGAATAAGCACCCCCCCCCTGGACTCTCCGAAATTGAATAAGCCCCTAGGGGCTTGATAGAGTTGTTACGGTGCTGATTTCTTGCCTGGTTTTAACTTTGTGGGCAGTTTTTGTTTTTCTGTCCGGGGCGACTAACTTTAACAGATGATTGTTATTTTTATTCTTTGACTTTTTTTGCAGGAGTAAAATCGAAAACACAGAACAATATCGTAGCGTTTTGAGAATTGTGAGGCACCCTAACTACAACTATAATACCAAAGATAACGACATTGCCCTGCTGGAACTCAACAGAGAGGTAGTTTTGAACGATAATGTTGGCTTGGCTTGTTTGCCGACAGCACCCCCTGATCCTGGTAACAGCAATTGTTACGTTACAGGTACGTTTGCATTTGATTTCGGGGTGTTTCTTGATCTATCTTTTGGGGTGGGCGTGATGAATGAGTTTGCTCAAGGACGTGCTATGTTGCTCCAGGTACGATAACTCAGGTTCCAAATCTTTGAATCGGTGTAAAAAGATTGTTGTGAAATACTATGACCTATCTCTTTTAATTTTGACGGCTTAGAAACTTTAGCTACTTATCTATAATTCTACCGTTGAACTTTTCGGAAACCTTCTTTTCAGAAATCTAATATTTTCAGATTCAAAAGGTTCAGTGATTAAGAGTTCAAGAAAGATTTTGAGAAAAAGTTGCAGCCATCAGAGATGTAGGAACCGGGGGCACTGGGGGCACGTGCCCCTCCAACATTTTGCAATAAACAAAGAAGTGCCCTTTTTATTTTCAGAAAGTGCCCCTTTAGCTTAATGAAAAAGTGCCCTTGAGGTGTCGTGCCCCCAAGTTTGAGATGCTTCGTACATCCTTGGCAATCATTGTAATTTCTAAACTTTTGAGGAAACATAGAATTTTCTAAAATTGATGTTACCTTATTTTTGGTAATTTGGTTGCCAAAGCACTTTAAATACCAGGGGGTAGTCATGATATTGTGTGATATTAACTCCATTCACGAAAGAGCATTACGAATAGCGTATCATGATCGGACCTCGAGTTTTGAAGAACTGTTAATTACAGACATTCAGTCTCCATTCACCAGCGAAATCTACAGTTGCTTGCCACTGAAATTTACCGAACAAGGATGAATCTAAATCCTTGTTTTATGAAAGAAATTTTCGCCGAGAGAGAAATACATTACAACTTAAGAGTTACGAGCAACATCTATGCACGCAAACCTAGGACTACAGCCTATGGGTTAGAAACTGTGAGTTTTCTGGGGCAGAATCTCTGGCGAGATTTGCCATTGCATATAAAAGAGTCCCGATCTGTAGAGTATGTTAAAAGAGAAATTAAGTTTTGGAATATTTCATGCAACTGTAGATTATGTAAAGATTTTATTGTAAATGTATGTTTCATTTAGGTTACATTTTGGTATTCATTAATAATGGTTGGCATTAATTAGCCTAGTGCTATACACTACGCCAACCTTAAAAACAAAATAATAATAATAATTATTATTATTATTATTATTATTATTATTATTATTATTATTACCATAATAATTATTATTATTATGGTATCGTCCTTGTAGTTTGGTATGGTGGTTCGTAGTGTCTTGAGTGATTTGTCATTGTAACCTTATATTGAATATACATATAAAAAGACACACACAGAATAATCTTCATGAAAACCATAGCTTACGAATGTGTGCACTATGGTATCAAGCACAAATCTTCGCTCTTCTGGTTTAAGATTTTGACGTCACATCCTTTAGTGAGCTGAAATATAAAAACCTCTGTAATTTGAAACACTATTCAAGCTTGATCAAGATTTCTAAATAGGCCAACGGTAGAATTATAGCAAACTAGCTGACATTTATTTGAAGCAAATTCTGTTCAAAGAATGGTTCATTACAATTTTACACCAACCAAGATTTGTAACCTATGCTTTTGGTGAAAGTGAAGTTGCGGTTTTTAGCGCCAAACGCTGGGATCGCAGAAGTAGTAGAATAGGCCTAATCGAATCCGCGACCCCTTGTCATGACGCTGACGTGATGGGGCTCTGCCTGGTATCGAACCCAGTCCACCTTACTGTTCTGGCTACAAAGTCAGAGGATTTCACCACTGCACCTTAGTATTCAAACAACTATGCTGTTNTGGTGTCTTGAGTGATTCGTCATTGTAAACTTATATTGAATATACATATAAAAAGACACACACAGAGTAATCTTCATGAAAACCATAGCTTACGAATGTGTGCACTATGGTATCAAGCACAAATCTTCGCTCTTCTGGTTTAAGATTTTGACGTCACATCCTTTAGTGAGCTGAAATATAAAAAACTCTGTAATTTGAAACACTATTCAAGCTTGATCAAGATTTCTAAATAGGCCAACGGTAGAATTATAGCAAACTAGCTGACATTTATTTTGAAGCAAATTCTGTTCAAAGAAATGGTTCATTACAATTTTACACCAACCAAGATTTGTAACCTATGCTTTTGGTGAAGGTGAAGTTGCGGTTTTTAGCGCCAAGCGCTGAGATCGCAGAAGTAGTAGAATGGGCCTAATCGAATCCGCGACCCCTTGTCATGACGCTGACGTGATGGGGCTCTACCTGGTATCGAACCCTGTTCACCTGACTGTTCTGGCTGCAAAGTCAGAGGATTACACCACTGCACCTTAGTATTCAAACAACTATGCTGTTTTAACCAAGCTTCAGAGACAAGAAAATGTTTGGGCCTAATATAGCTACGAGGAAATAGTATTTGCCAAAGATGTGAGATTTTCTTGCCAAGCAAAATGTTTGTCCGTTTAAAGACAGTCTGAAATTGTAACGTGCCCGCAAAGAATCCTGGGCGACAAAGGCTCTTTAACTATTTGCTTTCTTGTCTTGACAGGATTTGGAAAGACAGATGGATTTTCTCTCGACACTTCCGTTACACTTCAAGAAGTACAGTTACCTGTCGTGACGAACAAGAAATGCTTCGGCGTCAACAACGATGTACCTGTAACAGAAAACATGTTGTGTGCTGGGACTCATCTTGATGTCAATTTGAGAGCTTCTGGCTGTAAAGGAGATAGCGGTGGTCCATTTGTGTGTATGAAGAATAATGTTTGGTCTGTCCAAGGGGTTGTAAGTTGGGGCTCGAACACTTGTGTATCTTTCGAACGCTACACAGTCTTCGCAAGAGTTACGAGATATTTAGACTGGATTAAAAAAACAATTAGTTAATTATATCTTGTTCTCAGCCATTGCTTACAGTTGAACAGGCTTTCATTCATGTATTCTAGATGTAAAAGGATACTTTGCATTTTGAGTTGTGAACATCCTGTCACTTAACATTTCGTTAGAGGAAATTGTTTTAATGTTAGTTAGTAGACTGGGCCTGGTAAATTGTGTGTGAACATTGCTGATTTGTTTAATTAAGGTGGCTGCTTCGAAGACTCATGGTACACTGAACGTATACATTGCAAGTGATATATTTTAGCGTAAACTACATTTAGCTACACTGCTCCATTTTCAGTTCTATTCGTTTTCGTTGATTTGAATGTTAATGTGAATTTACATTCACATTGCTCCTTTTTCAACTGAATACGCTATGAGTGCGATAGGCGTTCGCAGCATAGGTTTCAAATCTTTAACTCGACGTAAAAAGGTGGGTGTAAAATTCAATGACCTATTTCGTCTGATTGAATGGCTTGAAAGAAATTTAGATACTTATCTATAATTCTACCGTTGGACTTTTCAGAAGTTTTGAATATTTTCGAAATTACAGCGTATCTTACATCTCAGCTCATTTGAGGATGTGACGTCATCAAATGTCTAAATCATAAACCCGATATGTGACAGACTTTTGCTTGATACCATATTGTAGGCATTCATAAACTATGGGTTCCTTCAAAATTACTTCATGTTGCGTCGAACAGTTTAGAAATTTCGATGGTTTTAAGTTGTTTTGAAAATTTTTCTTGAATTTTTGAATAAGAAGAAAAACACTCTAATTCTGAAAATATTGAAGATTTCAGAAAAGTCCAACGGTAGAATTATAGAGAAATAGCTTAAGTTTCTCCGAAGTTATTCAGTTCAAAGAAATAGGTCACTCAATTTTACACCAGCCCTTTTAAAGATTTGAAACCTATGCTGGCGTTCGCACTGCTGCTCCAGCAAAATGGTGTTGTCAAAAAGGCACCAATCGCAAATCTGAATGCCATTGTAATCAAGAACCTGTATAAAGGAAAACAACATTTTCAACTGTATCCGTTTTTGCCGTTCACATAGATTGATTACGATGAGTCCCAGTAATCGCTATTCAAAAAGAGACTACTACATCAAACCGAGACCGCTCATAGCTAGGAGCGCCCGGCACCCTTTCAATAGCGATAACTACGGCCATATAATCAGTCTGGCGTTCACATTGAAAACAGATCGCTTCAAAACGTATCGTTTTCAAATTTATCCGCCTTCACTAGCACTTTCGAAAAACAGCGGAACAATGTGAACACAAGGCCAAAACATAAGTTTACCCCGTTTTCATATGAATACGGAGCAGTGCAAACGGGGCCTTTAAGGGTGATAACTTGATCTAAACAAAGGCATCTCGAATTAAGTTCCATGAATCTGGAAACCACTGTAGCGAGCATTAGCTCTTTGCGTCGTAGACACTTTCTTCTTTCGGATAACTCGTAGGCAAAATAGTACCTGTGGGCTGTACGCTTCCAAGTGAGAATTGCTTCCGACGTCCGAAAATGAAAAGGTGAACTTACCCTGGCAGTAACCCCCTGCAATATCTTACCTGGATCTTTGGTAATTCACAAATAGTTCGTTCTCTGCAGGGCATAACTCCTCTAAAGGGGGCCTTTACCCATAACCAGGGCAAAATTTTGAAGATATAACCCCATAACAAAGACATCATCTTGAATACATACTTCATAGCAGTGCAAAACATTTGCATATAAATCCATGGGTAGTTTAGCCTGCGTGCAGACTATACCCCGGACACTATTGTTGTGATTTCCGAATTAACCATGAATAACAATGAAGTAAGACAATTTACTTTTACCAAGCAAAATATTGTTTGTATTCTGTTAAGAAAATCGTATCTTGCGTTGGCCCTGAACTTCAAATTCTAAGTCCCAACTACAACAACCTTCCGCCTCCCAAACTAATCCAAACCAATATCCCCCGCAGCAACGAGCTGGTCTACTACGGCAAATCCTTGTAAAGCAGAGCCATTAACCGGGCAAAAATTCACAAAACATGACCCACAACCCGGAAAAGTTATTGCACCTTCACTCACAACCCTGGCAGGCACATGTATACCAAACCCTCTTTGGGAGTCCCCCCCCCCTCGACTCTTCTGTCAAATGTGTATAGAGTATATCATTCTGCTAAAGCATATTCTTCTTAGACATATAAACGTTACAACAGCAGCGTTCTTTTTTCGCATTTCATTCCTGTTGATACAGTCCATTAAAAGGTCAAATATTGCTCCAGATTCCAATTTTGATAGTTAAACTTTCCTCGTTTTATCAATTTAAAATTCATTTCAAATTTATTCAGATTTGTTTTTTGCATTGATTGAAATCAGAACTGAAAGAGCAAAACTTTGTTTTTGAGTTCGCTAGAAAAAGATACCCGGTTTCGTCAAAACTATTCACGAGTGCTGCGCTCAAGCGCATGGGATCGTTCTATAGAAGTGCAAGTCTTTTTGATACAGGAGTGTTAGAGCATAGGTTCCAAATCTTCAAAAAGGCTGGTGTAAAATCGAGTTACCTATTTCTTTGAACTGAATGACTTCAAAGCAGCTTTAGCTAATTCTCTATAATTCTACCGTTGTAATTTCTGAAATCTTCAATATTTTCAGAATTACAATGTTTTTCTTCTTTTTCAAGACTCCAAGAAAAATTTTCAAAAAAAAATTCTAAAACGTTTGACGTAACATGAAATAATTTCGAAGAAAACCATAGTTTATGAATGCCTACAATATGGTATCAAGCAAGAGTCTCTCACTCATCTGGTTTATGATTTAGAAATTTGATGACGTCACATCCTCAAATGAGTTGAAATATAAGATACGCTGTAATTTCCAAAAATATTCAAAATTTCCGAAAAATCCAACGGTAGAATTATAGATAAGTAGCTAAAGTTTCTTTCAAACCATTCAATCAGAAGAAATAGTTCATTGAATTTTACACCCACCTTTTTATGCTGAGATAAAGATTTGGAACCTATGCTGAGTGTTAGAGTTCACCGTTGTTGTTTGAAGCGGAGAGCGTGTGCAGGGATAGTATGGACCGAGGAATGTTTTTGCAACTTATCCACAACTGGTCGTTTCTTATTAAAATTTGCTAAAGTAGGGGAGACAGGGGTCAATTGTAGCCCTTTTGGAATCAACCATATCGTCTAAATAATGATTAATTCATTTGAGGTAAATGATATTGCAGTTGCATCCCTTGGAATAAAATACACATTAGATGTTACAATTGCCCCGGTAACACGGGGCAATTGTAACAGATGGTTGGAGCAATTGTTACGTATCTTTAAAATCATCACAGATGATTATTGCACGACTCTGCTTTTTCCATGCACAGAATGTAGCTCCAGGTGGCAGATTATCAATGGCTTTCAAAGGAACAAATTAAAATTAAGATGTAGTTTTTATTTCTTTGTAAAGTTGGGTGCATCAGTTGGAAAATTTGATTCGATTGAGAAAAAATTTACATTTTTTACAAATTTCAATTCTGATGCACATTGTTCGACCAGATTAGAAAATGAATCAAAACCAAAGCATCGGACAGCTTACACGGGGGCAATTGTAACAGCGTGTTACAATTGCCCCTGACCTGGTCAGCTATCGTTATTTTCCATGTTCACATCTCATAAGCTGTGGAGCTTAAAAGTGTTAACGTAGTTTTGATCCTAAATAGATGCCATGTCTGTGACGTGAAAATGAAATTTTTTACTCGAGAGCAAAATCTTTCAGACACAAATTTACAGTGAAAGTACGTATTTACTTTCGTACTCAAAAACATGTTTTTCCCCAGAAAATCTTGCAAATTTGGCTGAATATTCCTGTATCTCAAGTCGTATGTAGAGGGTTAGAATGAGCATGTTCTGTGCAAAAATCAGATTTTTTGCACTTTTCTGCAAGGCGTGAGAGTCAGTGTTATAATTGCCCCGGTTTACAATTGTCCCCTGTCTCCCCTACAAAAGGCAAACGAAGTCAAATTTATGTCTGAGCCATTGGTGTGTGAATCATTTAGTTCAAGAATACTACCATACCTTTTTTCAGTGCAATGGAATGGGTTCCAAGCGAGGACATGCTTAGCCTGTGTTCCAGACCACTTGACAAGGAAAAGAAAGTGGTCTGTGTAACGGAGCGCTAATCCATGTTCAGAAATTTTCTTCAAAATCTGAAGAAAAATTAGTATATGCAACTAATGATTCACATAATTACTATTTGTTTTGTTATCAGAAAGAAAACCCTGTCTCATGCGAAGAACTCTCATTACAATACAAAGAAAAGGAAATTTCAATGTCTGCTAATTCTATTGAATTTTTACGATCAAAGAATAAGAGATTTGAATGCCTGCTAATCATATTGAGTTTTTACGACCGTACAAAGTGATAACGATCAGCCCTCATTTGTTTCAAACACACATGTTCACAAAGATATCCGTTCTGTTGATCACTGACTTCATTGCAGCCAATCGTATCCATGAAAGAACGCCCTTAATTATTTCGCAATTCAATTCATTGTCTGAACATGGATTTGTGCTCCGTTACACAAACCACTTTCCTCTCCAAGTGGTCTGGAACACAGGCTAGGACATGCTTAGGCCTAGCCCTGTCCACAAGTTGCTCGAAATATCTCGAAAAGTTGCTCACAATTTCCTGAAAAGTTGCTCAAAAGTTGCCAATTTTTCAAAAAGTTGCTCAAAAGTTGCTCATTTATTGTCATTCTTTTTAAGGCCAAGTGCTACAGATGTATGAATAATTGACAAATGTGCATAAGATTTGCTCAAAGGATGCTTCGAGAAGTGTCTTTCTATTTTATTTCAACATTTTGTCTTACGAGGTAATTGCAGTTTCCTGGAAGTTTGAGCCTTTTGATGCTAATACTGTTGGAACCATGTAACACATCTTCAGTATTTCAGCAGAAACCATTTTTTACTTATAACAACAACAACCACAACAACAACATTAATTAATGATTAATAATAATCATC
>REGL01000914.1:3729-15967 GCA_004194395.1 Aurelia aurita complex sp. Pacific | reverse complement strand
ATCGGTAAAAATATTGTTGTGAAATGCTATGACATCTCTTTCAATTCAATTCACTTTGTGCCCCCCCCCCCCACCGGTACTTCATCTCTCATATGAAGCTTGAGATGCTGTTGTGACGGTCTGAAACAAACGTTCTAAGGGACAGGGTAAAATTTATTATATTACATGGCCAGTGGAGAACAAAAATTCTTGCAAAAAAAATCTGCTCGCCCTGTATGAAATTATTGCCAAAAAACCAACTTCCCCGTCACCCTTTCCTAAAAAAATGTATCTGATTCTGCCCCGTCTTCATGAACAACAAATGTTGTATAGTGCCACAGATGAATTAGCCAAAGACCATAACAAAATCAATTCTTGCCTTTACGAGACTTTGTCAAGGAAGAAATCGACTTTGAAGATGAATAGAAATGACTGATGAATCGTTCTTACAAGTAACTGACAAGGAAATTTTACGTCATGTTCATACACATCCTTCCAAGCATTTCTCAACTTGCATGATCTACACACAATTTTGGCCTCAAAATGTGCCGTTTCATAGTTCAAACTTCATCTTGAGCTTATAAAAAGGTACTGCCCCGTTCATAATTGCTTTGTAAAAAGTGTTGACCCAGTTCTGTACAAGCTAAAAAAAGTAGTTGCCCCGTTACGTTTTGCACCGGCCATGTTATAAAATAAACTTTGCACTGTCCCTAATTGGAAAACCTTGTGACAACATGTATTCCAGACATGTATTCCATGGCATTGCTACTTCCAGCCTGGTTTTTCTGGACGAAATCAAAGAAGCAAAATTTTTTCAAAGACAGTCTGAAATTGTAACGTGCCCGCAAAGGACCCAGGGTGACAAAGGCTCTTTAACTATCTACTCTCTTTTTTGACAGGATTTGGAAAGACAGATGGACTTTCTCTCGACACTGCCGTCACACTTCGAGAAGCACTGCTACCTGTCGTGACGAACAAGAAATGCTTCAGCGTCAACAACGATGTACCTGTAACAGAAAACATGTTGTGTGCTGGTACTCATCTTGATGTCAAGTTTACAGCTTCTGGCTGTAAAGGAGATAGTGGTGGTCCATTTGTGTGTCTGAAGAATAAGATTTGGTCTGTCCAAGGGGTCGTAAATTGGGGCTCGAGCACTTGTCTTTCTTTCGAACGCTACACAGTCTTCGCAAGAGTCACAAGACATTTAGCCTGGATTAAACAAACAATTAGTTAATTGATTATATCTTGTTCTCAGTCATCGCTTACAGTTAAACAGGCTTTTGCATTTTGAGTTATGATCATGTTGTCACGTAATATTTCGTAAGAGGAAATTGTTTCAACGTTAGTTAGTAGACTGCTGTAGACTGGGCTTGGTGAATTCAGAATTCTGTGTGAACATTGCTGATTTGTGCTAATTTACGTACACGTATTTTTTTAAAAGGAAATCAAGAATTTGGGCCAGTACTGAAAGTATCTTGAAAATATTTGATCTGTGCCCGCTTGAACACTGCAAAACAAGGTGTTTTTGAAGCCTCTCCAATGGTTAAACATTACTAAAAGTACTTCCCGAGTAATATGATACAGGAAACAAGTGACAATCAAGAAATGTTTGAGTTACCTAACTTTTTGGCGACCTGAGAGTCTGAGTTTCTTATAAGCTGTTTCTTATCAAAATATGTGTATTTGTATTTTTCAGTTTTAATGTACCGCACACTAATTTTTCTTATAAGAAGATTAAATTTCCTGATTCATGAAATATTTACCAGAATATAAAAAAAAATGCAGGCAGGGCATCCAATTTGTAAGGAGGAATGGGTAAGATATTTTTTATTTGAGTAACTGAGTAGGTAAAAGACAAAAATTTGTGCATTCCGAGGCCCTTCTGCCAGAATCAAGTGGAGAGCTATCTTCTGATTTTCTCACGCCAAGGTTTTTTGGTGACGGAGTTTCCTTCATTGTGGTCAGGCAATCTGGCAAGCAGTTGATGTGGAGCAAGTGACCATGAATTCAGTATATATAATGGCAGGGACCGAGGCAATAGTTTTTCACTCTTTTGTTCTTTGTTCTGTTTTAAGACTTGTTACCCAAGTCTGTTATTTCCCTGTGCTCTTTGTCACCTCAGTCAACACCACCAAATTGGCACTGGCAGCAAATCCTGCTAGGCCCATATACATGGCGGGAACATCCAGCAGAGAGAAAAATTGGAATGCACTATGGTAGTAATGGGTACTGTTTTACTTTAAAAATCTATTATTCACACACAAAATTGACAAAGCATCTTTCTCTTTGAAGCACAATAATTTTATATTGTTCAACTTATCAGCATGACCACTAAATAAAGTTATTTGGCTGCAAATATTTTGAACTTCTTCTTCTCTTTCTCTTTTTGTTCTTGTTGTCAGGAAATTTTATCTAAATTTTTGGACACATGTTACATCAGCTGTGCCGCTTCCCATTCAGCTAGCATCGGATGGCTGTGCCAATACCCATGAAGACACCAAAAGTACCACCACCTTGTAGCATGACTTTTCCGATACTCGAGACTAATTCACGTCCTCGGAGGCCCATTCTGCAAAGAAGAAAGGGCAACTGTATAAATATGTCACAGTGATGTGAATGAATCAAAAAATATTTTACACATCAGAGTTGCATTTTGTCATTTCAAAATAGTTGTGCATGTAACAAGATTAATTTAACATGTCTTTCAACATAACCTATTATAAGCAGGAATAGCAGACGTGCCTGAGAACATTCAAGAAAATCCTACACATTACGAAATGAAAGTCATCATTCATATAAGATGCAAAATTTCTCAGTTAATTCTGCATTTGGGACTTGGTGGAGCAGCACAGTGGTAACTAGCAGTTTTTAAGTATGGCCAGGTCAGGTGTAATGAAAAGCTCTGCGAAAATGGGCCTAACCATCATCCATAGTGGAATCGGCGTATGTTACGCCACAGATCTGTGGCGTACAGCCTCTTCCTCTTTTTTACGCCGGCGTATTTCTTCCTTCTCGAAGAATGCTTGGCGTAAAATTTAGCATTCAAATCATCAAAATCCGTACTTCTTTATACTCCAAGAATACAGTGGCGTGGAAAGATTGTCCTCGAGATTCTTTTAAAACCGAAGAGAAAATAGCTGGGTATAGGTTGGGTAATAATTTTCCGAGAAATGTCTAATCTTCCATTTTAGCACTGGCAATATGGAATCAGGGGATGCATTCTAAGCCAAAGTAAAAGATGTTTCTTCACAAATTTTCCTCGTACTCCGATTTATAGGATAACTGTCACAAAAATATAAAAGTTTCCTTGTCGCTAATGGCAAGCATGATATTTTGAGATGCATTCTTAGCCAAAGTAAAGGATGTTTCTTCAAAAATTTTCCTCTTCCTTCAATTTGTATGATAACTGTCACAAAAATATCAAAGTTTCCTTGTCGCTTATGGCCAGCATGATATTGGGAGATGCATTCTAAGCCAAAGTAAAGGGCGTGGCCCCAAAAATTTTCCTGGGGGCAAGCCCCCAGGCCCCCTCATTTCAGTGCCCCCCACTTAATTTACCCTGGCCAAGCCGCTGCAAGAATAGTTGACACATTTCTCCTGGCGTAACAAAGAGAAGTGCTTGGCGTAAATCTGTGGCGTACGGAATTGGCCGATTCCACCATGGACCATCATGAAGCCTAAATTGGGCCTAAAAATAGAAGAATGAAATTCTTCTGTCACCTCAATGCTGAATATGTTCCAAACAGCGCAGCAGAGCTCATTCCTACAGCACATCCAATCATAAAGCCAAGCTTTACCCGATCAAAGCACGATGGCTGTGGTGCACGCTGCATCATGTATGCCAGATCTTGTCACAGTCGTAATGGAATGTGTTCTGGTTCTGGATTTCTCCTGCGATCATTTTGGATCTGCCTCGTTTTGATATAGGTACCCTATTTGAGTTGCCTCTTTTTGATTTACTCGGCCTCCTTTTGGTCCAAAATTCAGGGAAGAAACCTTTCATTATCATTTGAAACGAAGAAGTATGGTATGGCCTGCCTCCAATTTAGGGCTTCAAATACTTCTCAAGACCACTCGAAGACTGCCTCTCAGTAAGATGAGGATACCAGATAGGTAAGAAGCTGCTTTATTCTTATTTCGTTCCTTGACAACCAATCAGTCGAAGCTGTAAGGATTGGGTTATTGTTTTTTTTTTCTCTGATGATGACACAGGGGAAAAGAGGATGCCCACAAAACACAGGTAGAACAGATGTGAAAGTGCTTGCCATGTTAATACAACAGAAATTGAGCTGGAATACCACATGCAATCCTTTATGAACTGATACAAGAAATATCACAGACAGCTGTCCAGATGTTATCCATACCACTTGGATGGTAGAATTAAAAATAATAACATTTTAATTTCTGAAATCTTTATTTAAACAAATTGAAAAATGAACATTTATGAGTTATACTCATGTCTGATGAGATATCAAACTTACTTTGCTCTTCTGCTATCTAATCAAGGCAGACCTGAAATTACAAACTTAAATGATATAATAAATTTTGTACCAAGTATAGCCTAAGAGAAACGGAAGGAAAAAATGTGAAAGGTGGCGTAATCTGGCGTAATTCTGTCAGGCATGGGCAGTGGGCCAGTCTGCATTTGGGATATTAAGTCACATGGGCTAGAAATTATGCAGGTAATGCCACCGCACTGATCTGGATATCAATAAACTGCACTACGAAGTTTTAGTGTGATGAGATACAGCTCAAGTTGGTAGAGCATCTGTCTAAGACAACAGGACAGGATAGATTGCAAGATAGCTTCTTCAGAGCTATATTTCACGAGGGACATTTCACTTCCAAACAATCTTGTACACTTTTGGCAGAGTCCATTTGTGTTTGATAAAAATGTTTCAGAAATCATTAAAAATCCTTTCATTCTGATAAAATCTCAGCACAGGGACCCCAGGAAATTGAATAATTCCCCCCCCCCAATGATAAGGCCCCGTAGCCTAGGCTACGGGGCCTGCCTTATCATTGGCGGAGGGGGGGGGGGGATTATTCAATTTCCTGGGGTCCCTGTGATCTCAGTACGCATGTTTGTATGATGGAGTGAAATGCCCCTTGGTATTTCATTTTACCTATATGCCATAGAGGAAGTAACAGCTAAGTTTGATTAATGATTTAACTTTATCTGTTAATCGCGTTTTCATTTTTATCATTTAATATTTTGTGGTTTAATTCATAGATGGCTTGAGTATTCTCAACTGGGAGACAGAATCAAAGGGCTTCCATTCATTTGTTTTAAGACACCATTGTCAGAGGTAAGTCACATGATTAAACATGATGTCATATGATTTCTTGGAAATCATTTCTGAGACAATGGACTGCTCCAAAGGGGCACAATATTGCTGTTGCATGAGGTTAGTTGATTTTGGTGACTGGAACTGAAGATTGGGAAGAGGAGCTAGATTCTATCATAGGCATAGGAGACAGGGGGCTGGAGGGGCTGCAGCCCCCCCGACGTCGGAAGATTTTGCAAAAATCAGCCATAATAGGGCAGAAATCCGCCTTAAGTCAGGCAAAATTTTCTTAAACAATGGATTTTTTAACGGGCAGCCCCCTAAATTTTATCTCCCCCTGCGCCGATGGATTCTATCTTTGGACCCAGTTACCGGGGAGGTAAGGGGGAGGGGGGTTGATAGATTGCTTGAATGAATGAAAAGAATCAAAAGGGCAAATTTAATTTACAATTTATATAAGATGGCTTTAATTTTAATAATTGCTCACTCTCTTTTCGTATAGAAAACTTTGGTCTGAGCTGGTACATAGTTTCTCAAATTTTTGGACACTTTTTGCTTTCAAAAGTTTCTTCTGAGTTTCTTGCATCTTTAATGCCAGCAGTGAAGAGTTGGTGAATTTTTGTTACATTATGTCTCGTTCAATTCCTGCCCTGACCATCCCCCGGGACACCCCCGGGCATTCACTCAAAAAATATTCCTGGCCCCAGGGCATTTGAATGGCATTTGACAAAAACAGGTGCTTTTTCTTATACAGTAACTGGGAACATGGCATTTTTCAGTGCCCAATCTTAAAAATTGATCCAGTGTACGAGTTATCGTGGCCTTCCAAAAGTGGATAGTTTATTTTGGCGCACCCGATTGTGTTCTCTACTATTTAAACTTTAAAAGAAATACTGTACGCTATCTCCCTGAGGTAAATTGAATCCAAAAGTAATTGCTGAAATTTGTATGTTCTATTTTAGAGGTTCCACATCTGCAACAGTAATGTCTATGGATTGAGAGAAGATGAAGAGTGAGTTTCCCATGTTCATCGTTCTTGATTTTGGTAAACTTTCATTCCCATACAAACCCTTTAGCAGCATTTTTCTAATTTCTGAGTATGCTCATTACATAAGTCTCAGCATTGCTCATTGATTGAATTGGATGGTATCAATCATACTGATATGAGAGAAACAGAATATCAGATTTAAAATGTTGAACAAATGCAAGGAATCACTTTGTAAGTCTTTGCTGGGTTGAAAAGATATTTGTTGTTTTTACCAAATAAAATTTTCACCTCTAATTTTGACTGATAGATTAACATCCTTTGTTTGAATATCAGCCACTTTCTTTTTATTCCAAAGCCCATCAAACATTTAACGTTTTTGACTCACCTGATTCTTCNTATACAGTAACTGGGAACATGGCATTTTTCAGTGCCCAATCTTAAAAATTGATCCAGTGTACGAGTTATCGTGGCCTTCCAAAAGTGGATAGTTTATTTTGGCGCACCCGATTGTGTTCTCTACTATTTAAACTTTAAAAGAAATACTGTACGCTATCTCCCTGAGGTAAATTGAATCCAAAAGTAATTGCTGAAATTTGTATGTTCTATTTTAGAGGTTCCACATCTGCAACAGTAATGTCTATGGATTGAGAGAAGATGAAGAGTGAGTTTCCCATGTTCATCGTTCTTGATTTTGGTAAACTTTCATTCCCATACAAACCCTTTAGCAGCATTTTTCTAATTTCTGAGTATGCTCATTACATAAGTCTCAGCATTGCTCATTGATTGAATTGGATGGTATCAATCATACTGATATGAGAGAAACAGAATATCAGATTTAAAATGTTGAACAAATGCAAGGAATCACTTTGTAAGTCTTTGCTGGGTTGAAAAGATATTTGTTGTTTTTACCAAATAAAATTTTCACCTCTAATTTTGACTGATAGATTAACATCCTTTGTTTGAATATCAGCCACTTTCTTTTTATTCCAAAGCCCATCAAACATTTAACGTTTTTGACTCACCTGATTCTTCAGATATTTTTCATATTTCACCTTCATTTAATATTTGTGACTGGAAGATCAAGAAAACCAGAACACCAGAACACCAATGATAAATTGTCAACTTTGCTTTATTTTCAGGTTCACCCCATCACAGCTCTGTGAGCAAGTCAGGGACAAGGGCCATAAACTTGGCATGGTTATAGACCTTACAAATACATTTCGATACTATGATGGTTTGTGGGTAAGGTTTCTAAAATATTTATTGCTTTCCTTTCTGAATAATTACCAATAATTCACTTTTGTAATGTTTGAAGATTTCATGTGTTTTTCAAGAATATGAAGATTTTGTCAAAGTTATATGTCAGGCACTGGAAATTTGATTTCTTATTTTTATAATCAAATTTGGGTCAGTCTCAGTGATGTAATTTTTAGATACAACATTCCTTTCTACATTCAAATTTGACAAAATTGCATCTTTCTACAGCAAAATCTAAAATTTTGAAAATTCCAATTCCAAAATAATACACTATTCATTATGTTAGATAGGATCCAAAAATCTACTAGAAACAACAGTTTAAGGCCCAAATATCTGACATGTCCTATTTTGGTTGGGGGGGGAGGCAAAAGGCCCCCCCCTACCTAACTCTTGACTGGAAATAGATAGAGCAACCAAATTTGGTGCACTAATAGCCATAGGCATGTACTTTATGAAAATATAAAAATTAACCTAGAATTAGCCGTCATTATTGCTTGCATCAGCATTTTTCTTTGTGTGGTCAAGAAAAATGGCAAAATCGGTCAAAATCAGGAAAAATGCGATAAAATTAAATTTGGAACTCAATTTCCATCCAAACATGAAAATTATGATAGAATACATCAAATAGCACTACCCTGCAAGATATCTTTGCACAATTTTGCAATTTTGCTACTTTTTTCGCGAAAATTAATATTTGAGTATTGGTGATTTTGGCAGAGCCAGATCCGGAAAATTGTCTCCCCTCCCTCCCCCTCATTTGTCAAAATATTTTTATGAAACTTCTTGAGTCATTGCACAATAAGTATTAGCAAAAAGTCAGAAAGTTTCCGGGCCATAATTGTTATCCTGACAGAGTTATAAGAAAAGTCTACCCCCCAACCAAAATAGGGTTAAAGAACAGGAAAATAGATCTGGTGACAAAACAAAATACGAAAAATTTTGTGAAGAAAGTATCCCAACACGAAATCTACCTAATCTTGTATTAGAAGACACATTGATCTGCCATGCCTTTCACCGCCCTCCTCCCCATAAAAAGGATATTGTTTTGTGCCACCTTGGCATTGAATATTTAGACTAATTAATAACATGGCTGCAGTTATCGCTATTGGTAGACTATGGGTTATGATAATTATAATGATAGTAATCTTATTTAAAGTTGGTCTATTTACAATAGTAATATAATCACTAATTTATACCAACTATTTACAAAAACAACTTCAATAGAATATATACAAATTTACAATTCTGGCTTTTTACAAATCCGGCAATTATACTTATCGCCAAGCCTGTGTTTGATCGCTCTTTTGAAAGCTGCAACTTGTAAATTTCGATCATCAGTTTCTGGAGATTTTGAACATGTATTTTCACGCTTTCACTTTTCTCCAGTAACTCATCAAAGGAAGAGTCATAGCCCTCGAAGAGAATCCTTAGCGCACGTTTGTGTGTGCGGTTTATTTCGTTATTAGCAGCTTTCGTAGAAAAAAGCCAGATCAACAGGCAATAGTTGAAATTGGACAGTATTACGGCATTACATATCAACATGGCCTGTGGTCTTGAGATATAAGTATTTAGCCTTATAGGCAGATAGACTGATATTACCATGAGTCCCAGTAATCGCTCATCAAAACATAACAAACCGAGACCGCTCATACTGGAGCGTAGTTAGGGCGTCCAGCAGCCTATCAATAGCGACCAATGCAGCCATGTAATCAGTTTAGTTGCCGGATGCTCTAACTGCCAGTATAGTATGAGCAGTCTCCGTTTGACGTAAGTCTCGTTTTGATGAGCGATTACTGGGATTCATCGTAATCAGTCTACTAAATTTGCATCTTGTTCTTGTTGTAGGAATTTGAACAGAATCTTGGAATCAAATACCTGAAACTGAAATTCAATCCTTATGATGCAGAATCGTTCACACCAGTATTTCAGCAGTAAGTTTTGTAGATAATCCAAAGATTGCTTGAATTTTGAAAAAGTCCCACATGATTTTGGTGCATAGCATTTGAAAAATACTGCATCATAGCAGAACTGTCTTGTTTCACATCCAATACATGCAATTAGATTCCGTAATTTATCCAGCTTTAATCGATCAGTCCTTCCCATGGATATTAGCCCTTTTCAAAAACGATTGAAAACGACTAGCAAAATTTCACCGGTTTTCCTTCCTACCAATGATGACACTTAAATAATCACATGTAACAGCATATAATTTGCCTCTTGGGAGGATGGGGTCCTTCGAAAAAGTTTTTCAAACGAGGGGGAAGACTTGTTCAGTCTCTCAAGAGGATTGGACTTGCTATATCATGTTTAAATCATTGTAAGGTAGACATATTAGGGAAATTTGTTGGTGAATTTAGGACACTTTTGAAGGTTTCTCGAAGCGACTTTCTGAAAAAAATCCCTTGTAGAATCTGAACAGATTGACCAACTTCAGCCAGAAAAATTCTAAAAATTTATTTGAAATGTTGGCTATTCAATCACATTTTGCAAAGTATTGTTGCTTTGATACTGAGAGAGCAGTAACCTTTCAAACAGCGTGTGTTTTTTTCTGACGTACCCAATCGATGTTGTGTGAATTTCATCCCTGAAGGAGATGACGAACGAAAAAGTCTATCATCGTTTGTTGAGAATCCCCCACTCAAAAGAAGATTGACTGTGATATGATAAAAGGAAAGTACAAATACTGGTGAGTCTAATAAGTTAACATGTTTGGTGGGCTGTGGAATAAAATAACTTGGCAGATATTCAAAACTAAAATTTTAATTTATCTGTCAAAGGCTAACTTAGATGTGAAAATTTTTTTTGCAAACGCATTCATCTTTTAGAGCCAGAAATTAGAAAAATGCTGGCAAGGGGTTTGTATCAGAACGTTATTCACATACTTTTCATTCCAGAGCCCACTAAATATGTCAACTTTGTTTGAATCACTGGGTAGATTTACAGAGTTTCTCAGGTCTGCCCAATTTATCAATGTGCTAAAAATTATTCTCTTTGCTTCCAAAGGTTTGTGGATACTGTAAATAACTTTATGAAGGATGCACACCCCGAGAGTAAGTTGTTTGAATGCTCAATGTTTTATTAGTAAAGTGAATTTAGACGTCTAATTGTTTCTTTTGGTGTGCTCTTTGATTGGAAGGCTAAATTTGTTGACAGCCAAAATTACATTTTTGAGTTGGTAGTTATTGGTTCAAAAAGATTTTCTTTTAAAGCAAACTTTAGAGTCATTAGCACTCTGATACCAGAGGCCACAGGGAGCAAAAGACAATGACTACCCCAGCAGTCCTTTTGAAAATTATGCCATTTTGTAAGGAATTGCTACAGCGTGCAGGCCTGATTACTAAAGTTATTCGTATTGACTGTTGTTTTCACTGTTTGATTAAATTTGTTGTTTTAAATTTGAATATCTCTCTTTAGCGTTGATTGGGGTTCATTGTACACATGGTCTCAACAGAACAGGATATCTGATATGCCGGTTAGTATTGAATAGTGGTTCAATAATTCGTCTACACTTGCCTTCGCGATGATAATTTTGTAAACAGCGCCCCGCCCGCCATAAACTCCAACAATTGTGGGATGCTCTTCACTTGTTAAGTCAACCTTCCATGCTCGCCTGTCTGTCTGATGCTCGCTTGTTCTGTCTGTTTGATGTTCGCCTGTCTGTCTGCCAAACTTTTGAAATGATTTCAGCAGCTGCCCAGCTTTTTGAATAGATTTATTTTGGTGGCTAAAGCGAGACGCTCAAAGTTCCAGTGTGATGTTATGTTTCGTAATAGCTTCTTTTACCAGCATAGGAATCAAATCTTCAAAAAACGTTGCACGATTGGTTGATGCATCTCTCGTTTGATTTAATGGCTTGAAAGGAACTTCAGGTACTTCGTTATAAGAGTTCATTGGCAATTTTTGATAACTCGATTATTTTCAAAAGTATTGCGTTTTTCTTTTCATTGGGAGAATTCACGAAAAACGTTGAAAAAATAAAAGCGGTGTGAATCCTAAATTAACGGTCGGAAAACTGTAAAGTCTTCAAGAAAACCATAGTTTATGAAGGTTATAGTTACATGGCGTAAACAGAAATCTGTAGCTTTTGTGGTTTATGATTTAGCAATTTGATGACGTCACAACCGGGAAACTGTTTGAAACCAAGAAGTTGTTCAGAAAGTAATAAAGATATCAAAAGTTGCCAACGAACGCGTATAACCAAATACAGTAGTGTTCCGCATATAAGAAACACAATTTTAAGAAACACAGACCCTGATTTTCAAAATAGTACCCCATTTTATAGAAACTTGTTCAGGTCTGAAAAAAGCTTGTTTCTTATTTAAAAACTGTAGATTGAAACCTTTGAATTTGTCAGCTTTCCAGCTGAATTGAACTTTACTTATTCAAATTAAAACAAGAATTTTGTATGTAAACTAAGCAAAAAGCACCTTTCTGGAATAATTGTAGCATTTCCTGAAAGTGAAAATTTACAAATACAATTAAAAAAATATTTATTTTGTATCACAATCATAGAGCTAATGTCTGAGTAATTGATCGATAGTACATAATTTTTGTAATAAGAAATTTTACCCTGATTTGTAAATTTATCTCATTTCATAAGGAACACATCAGACCTGAAATTGAAAAAGTTGTTTCTTATATGCGGGACACTACCGGGTGTCCCAAAATGCTGTATTATTGTTTGATTGCTTACATGTCCATAACCAATGAACCGATTTTCAAAAAC
>REGL01000913.1:67325-82393 GCA_004194395.1 Aurelia aurita complex sp. Pacific | reverse complement strand
AATAGAAAGGGGGCTAAATAGAGAGGGGGCTAAATAGAGAGGGGGCTAAATATAGAGGGGGCTAAACATAGCTTGTATGGTAAATCTATTCATACCATATGATGCAAAAGCTTGGATGAAAATTGAAAAGAAATGATGATATTTGTGAGAAGATGTGCAGATTTTATGAATAATTCATGAACCTTGGAAAGCAGTTGGCGCAGTTTACTGGCGACTGGCATTAAATTTTAAATTTTAACATGTTGAAGACATATAACGAGCTCAACCATCCAGCAAAGCGCATTCTAAAGAGGTCAAGCTACACTGTGCTAATCCTAAGCCTGACACTAGAATGGCGTTTTTCTCAAAACAGTCAATTATTCTGCTGTATGTATGTCAAATGTTCACTCTTTCATCAGCTGTGACCAGAACATACTATGTTGCTGCAATAGAAGTTTTATGGGATTATGCAAGTACTGGCAGAAATCTTATGAATGGAAAATTGCTGAATGAAGACGCGTAAGTCAAGAAGGATCAATGCATTTTTTATAACAAACTTAGACCCGGTTTACACTGACCGGTACAACTTTGGATGTGTAATAAATAATAAAAGTATATCGGATCGGCCATCGACCTCTGGTTGCACTGTCCCTGCTAATCCGTTCCTTTCATCTGTGGGAAACCTTGATCTGGGGGCAATGTAGAAGTTCCTGAACCGCAACGCCTTTGTTCACTTGATAACGAGTATACGCTCGAAACGTCGTGTTTTTTAACATCTCAGCTATTTTTGGTACTAAAATCATTTATTTACTATATTATCGTTCAATTGCTATCGTACCACACGCAACGAACATATTTTTATTGATCAAAAACTGTGCCGGTATAATGTAAACGTGGTTTTAGATCCGGTTGGCTTAGGGTGGAGCGCTTGACTATCATTCTGAAGGTTGGTGGTTCGAGTCGCCGTACCATCAAACCTGCAACGTAGAGTGAGGAGAGTCGCCAACTCCCTCTAATTCCAGGCTAATTAAATCACGAGGTGTGGTCACATCGAGAGGAAGGACCAGGACGCTGTTTCGATAAGCTTAGCTTGTCAGTATCTTTGAAAGAGTCTTCAATTTAAGAACAACTTTCGAAACAAGGTTCCTTTGCATTTGTAAATATTTAATACTATGAATGTAAACGATCTCTCTTTGTGAAAAAAGCTTTCCAGATATCTAAATTAAACATGGGCGCCGAACCTTTACAGAACTGGTAAAAATAGCTCTTGAATCATTCAACGGATTGCCTTGAAAGAGCTTCATGTAATTTACTCTTAGATCGAGAATGCAGAATTTCCGTATCATTACTATTTTCAGAATTACATCTTTTTTGTATTTCTGCTACGGGTTGCGCCAAAATAAACTATGCACTTTTGGCAGGCCACGGCAAATCGTACACTGGACCGATTTTGAAGATTTATGACTCAATCTTTAGCGGAAAGCCTGAATTAGATACTGGGATGTTTTGCAAATTTTTTCGTTTTCAATTTTTAGAGCTGAAGATTAGAAGAATTTTTCTTCTTTATCGACGGGGGCGGACTGGGGCATCAATTCCTTACCGGGAAATTAGCTGTTAGGGGCCCTACATTTGTAGAAATTCAAATTATATTTGTAAACTATCTAGCATGCTTGAAAAGTTACTTCGTAGTGTTTCTAGTGTTGTAGCCAGATTTTTACCTCAAAAGGAGGCAACTTTGGGCAAATCAAGTGAAACGAGGGCCTGGGCCTCGGTCTAGGAAAATTGTTAAGTGTACAATTTACAATTACTCTTTTCTTTACAATGCCGCTGAGCACCCTTATTTTCGAAAAATCCACCCCTAATTGGATATGGGGTGAGCCTTCAATTAGTCAAGTGAAATGAGGGGGAAATAATATGTTTTGGAAAAAGTGAATTAAGCAACGGAGACTTTCGTGGCAGCTTTAAAACAAATTATAGTTTTTTATCAAATTCTCGTCTGATACTGGCACAGCTAAAAGCAAGCGAAACGAGCTGAACATTTGAAGTACCACTTCGTTTAACTTCCAAGAAAATGTTTTCATGTGCGGAAATAATGAGAGCCTAAATAAGCATACAACAGCCATGAGAAATTAAGTGGTAGGGTATTGAAATAAGGAGGTCTGGGGGAGAACATTTTCAGAGGATACGCCCTTTACTTTGGCTTAAAACACTTCTCGCAATCTAATGTTAGTGGTGCTAAAATAGAATTTGATAATTTCGTAACAATTGTTTTTTCAAATCAGCATCCCCAGTAAATTTTTTGAGGAAACTGAATTTTCTATTGTCTAATTTTCTTATTTCAATGCAATCATGGTTTGTCATAATTTATCATAGTTCATCTGGGGAAATTTTGTAAAAGGCGTACCTTTACTTTGGCTTAGAGCGACTCTCCCAATGCCCTCAACCACTCTCCAGTATTTTTCGGATAGATTCCTACCCTTCCCTACCTTTAACCAATTTCTCCTCGTTTTTGAAAGAATCTCGAGGATCATCTTTTGACAGAAGTAGGGGATGGCAAATGGCCCCATCCCCATCCGTGGCCGGGCCAAGCCATTGGCATACAAAGTCACACAAAGCCCACAAAGTGGCCGACAGTAGCCAGGAATACAGACGTCTTGAAGTGCGAGCGAAGCGAGCTGAAAAATGTCAGGCATATTCTACTTAGATGGGCTTGAAGTGTTAAGATATCAGTTACAATTGCACATTTTTTTACTGTGGGCCGCCAGCAAGGATTTGTGTCCAAAAGGCCCAAAACAAAAAGTGGCTATTGTCTTGACAAGGGCCCACCAGGAAATTTCCCGGTATCCCGGTGGGCCAGTCCGCCACTGTTTATCGACCATGTCATATGATAAATTTTGCACTGTCCCTAACTGAAAATAATGGCTCTTATTTCCAGAAGGAATATGGTGTGGTACAATGCACAAAGTTCAATCAACCTGATCTTGAGGTCAAACTCTGGATGGGTGACCTCTGGAAGGCTTGACCTCGCAACTCACCTCGCCGTCCTTCGGAAGGGACGTTAAACGAAGGGTCCCATGCCTGGATGCGGGATGCATAATGGGCCTAAATTAGCACTAAATAGCTAGAAATCCTTCCTGCCCACTTGAAATAAATTACTGAAAAAAACAACGCCATTACAACTCTATTTGATACCCTGGGAAATGGAAAACATTCTTCAAGACCAAACCTCTAACATTTGTAACAATTTATGCACACAAGTCACACTCGAATGGAATTAACCTGCGCGCAGCCTCAACTTCTCCGCAAAAATGAGTCGAAGCTGCGCGCAGGCTAGAATGGAATTAAAAATTATGCAACTTTAAAATTGCGAGAGGTTAGGCCTTAGAGAAACGAGCAAACAACATGTCTCTATCAACCAGTTATGAAAGATCCCGAAACTAATTCTATTTGATGTGCAATGTTCTGTGAGGTGGACAAATGGAAAGAAGCTATGTCTTGTTCCCTTAGCAACAAAAAGGTGGGACATAGAAATATTTCTGGGTATTGGGTAGATGCTGATGCTGATGATGATGATGATGATGCTGATAATGGTGGCGGTAATGCCACCATTCACGTCATGTCACGTTGTCACGTTTCCAAGTCACGTTGAAAGAACAGAGTAACGTGCACAATGATGATACAAAGTTACATAAGATGAGCGAAGATTTTGTTGTCGGTGCGGCCAGCAATAAAACTAAAATCGGCCGCTCTCAATATTCATTATACGCATCAATGACGCTTTTAAAGACTTTTACATCTGATCGTTGTTCAAGAGAGTTGCAGTGGTTCGAAAGGCGTGTAAGAAAGCTCACTTCCCTTAGCATGAGATGCAAAATTGTTGACTTTGATGACAGAAAGTGTGCATCTGTCCTCTAATTGCCATGAAATCATGCGCAAAATAGCAGCGGGGCTTCACAGGCTTCGCGCCATATTGTGCAGATGTCTACAAGATGTGCCTTTTTAGATGTAATTAGTGTAATGCTGAATAATTACTGATGAAAAGTTAGCTGATTTGAAACGTAGCAATGCTCTTGAATGAAATCCTCCTGACGTCATACTGTAAAATGTTACAAGTACAGGCATCACAAGTTGATTGGGCAACATATCGCCACGTGCCTGCAAAAAGAGCCAATCACATTATGTAAAAGAGTTACGCGATCTGGAAGGTTTTCATTCATGTATGTCATTCATTTTTACTTATTTAGGCATGGTAGCCCCGTCAGTTTCTTGTAAGTAGTAACGTTGCTTTTAAATGACATCCTTACGGAAGCCCACAAGGGCCACTGAAGCATTCAGAGCGTATCACCCCTACAACATATGGGGTACCATAAGGTAACATGGGCACTAATGTCCCGCTTTTGAGAAATCTATTTCTTTACCTCAGTCTGTTGTTCTCCCTAAATCGACCTATTTCTTGAGGTGAAGTTAGACGTTCCTTAAATTTTGGTAAAACTTTCCAAACATTTACTTTGTCACAAAGTCTGTGACTTGTTTTGAAAAATTACCAAAAGTTCAGGAAGAATGTGGCAAATGATTCAAATTTCAAGCGAGATTCTGTTTGCCATTCCAGCGATGCAGCCGTATTCACGAAAAATTCATCGACCAGGATTGGTAAAGTCTATAAAAAAGCTGTCTACAGGGAATACACAGACATGACATTCACATTGCAAAAACCACGTGACAAGACACTTGGAATTCTGGGACCAGTGGTGAGAGGAGGAGCTGGTGACGTCATCCTGATATATTTCAAGGTATCATGGCTACTCTGCATTCAGAACTTTTTTCATTTTCATTTTGAAATATTATTTATCCACGGTAGCCCCGTCAGTCAGTGTGATTGACTTTCAGGGGGCCGTGCCAAAAATTTTACAAATTAAAAATCTGCTAATACTAATGATGACAAAAGGAACTAAAGACAATCATAATTTAATTATTTACAACTTTACAATCAACACTTTAAAGATAAAGAGGGAGCTTGTTTGGCCTCGCGGCTAAGATCATTCCAGGTTTTCGCTCCACGAAATGCAAACGCTTAGTTTTCATCAAGGGTAGTACTAGCAAGTCAGTTTCTGCATTTTTAAGGTGTTGAAGGCTAAAACTGTCTGATATATCCCACTGCCTGATAAATCCCACCAGTATTCTATCTCCGTTGAATTTGAAAGAAAGAAATATTCCTTCGTAGCTCTTCAATAAGATTTAAAAATTTAAGCTGCTTTTTCATTTTAGAACCTAGCAAGCCGGAGTTTCACAGTGCATGCACACACGGTTTTCTACGGCAAAGAATCAGAAGGAGCGGTATATGAAGACTCAACGACCGGTAACTATAAACTGGATGATGGTGTTATTCCGGGCAAGATTCAAAAATATACATGGATTGTAACAAAAGCAGGCACACCGGCAGATGGGGATCCGAATTGTTTAACATGGTTGTACCATTCTCATGTCAAACCAACACCTGATATTAACAGTGGACCTGTAGGTACGTCTTGTTTGTTTGATATTGTATACTTTTGAAGAAGAATTGTAAATATTTTAGCTATCTTTCTTCTGTATTACATATGTATAATTAATCAAATCGTCTTTAGTTTACAAATACACAACATGTGATGTGGCAAATATGTGAAATTCTATATCAAAGATACTGTACTATAGTAGTTTGCACATGATTTTTTAGATAGGGAAGTAAAACTTTGGGACAGTACTGTATACGTTAAACAATATTTTACTTTGTAGTAGGCTCGAATTAGCTTTTACTATATAGCTATTTAGATGTAAGATGCATGCCTACTTTAAATAAATTGAACATATATATGTATATCTTGCCAAAGAATGACGGTTGATTCAATAAAGCATAAACATTTGAAAGCCTGTAGTTCGAAAATCATTAGTCTGATTCTCATAAACTGAAAACACGTGTGTAGCTAACATATCAACTTAGATAATAAAATTTAGTTTGTCAAAATCAAATGTATTGTTTAGACTGATTACAAGGTCGTAGTTATTGCTATTGATAGACTGATGGACGCTATAACTACAGTTTGAGCAAAATAATATGTTGTTGTTGTTGTTGTTGTTGTTGTCATTGTTGATCAGACACAATGATGAGAGAATCTTGATGAACAGGTTCTGAAAATGCTCTTGTTTGTTATATTTGGTCACTTTATTGATGAGTTGTGATTGGTAGAAATTTAATTGCCCTCTGGCAATGACTGATTTATGATTGGAAACGACTGATTCAAGAATTTGCTAAATTCTCAGGTATGATCGAAACATGCAAGGCAGGGATCCTGAAGCCGGACGGAACTCGCAATGACGTCGAAAAAGAATATTATTTACTTTTTATGGTATTGGATGAAAATAAAAGTTGGTATTTTGATGAAAATTTGAAACTAAATGGCATAGATCCAACGAAAATTGACAAGACGAATGAAGATTTCAAAGAAAGTAATCTATTGCATTCAGTAAATGGAAAGTTTTATGGAAACATCTTCGGATTTGATGTTTGCCAAGGAGACAAAGTTGCATGGCATATTTCTGTGTTGGGAACAGAAACAGATATGCATACAAGTAAGAACTATATAAATGAATACACCTTAGCCATTCTAAAAAAGAATCTTTGATACATTTTGACGAATTTTCGAATGTGCACAATAGTGATAGAAGCTCCGACGCCACTCAATCGAGCATCGTGTATGAAAATGTATACAAATAACGCTCGATCCAGGTCGTTTGTAGGATTGCTAAAAGCTATATTCTCAGAATTTGAATGCGAGACCCTGCTAAACTCCTTTGAGTGTTGTGAATAACCAACTAAACGGACGCTTGTAGAGTCGATCTTTCAACCAAATGAATGAATGAATGAATGAATGAATGAATGAATGAATGAATGAATGAATGAATGAATCAATTTGAATAAATGGATGAATGAACTGAACTGACCTGACCTGACCTGACCTGACCTGACCTGACCTGACCTGACCTGACCTGACATGACCTGACATGACTTGACCTGAACTGGCGAATAGGTCCTGTAAAAATTTACTTTCATTCGGCACAAAATAGATCATTTTTAGCCAAGAGTCTTTAAAAGAGAAACTCTGCAACATAACTTTGTCTGAAACATATTGTTGATGAAATAGACAAGCAACGAAAAATTGCATCATTCAGGCTTATCCAAAGATTAAGAGCCAAGTTATGGCCAATGCTATTCTATTGAAGGGTGAGTCACCGAGCGGTTTATACAGTTTCTGTTACGAAAATGATGTTGAGTTTGGTCGTGTGAAGTCAGATTCCATGTGCGTGACCTTCTAGATGCCAGACCAAACAACTCACTTTGGCATCCTTTGGAAAGGACGTTAAACTGGGGTTAGGGAGCATAAGTTCCAAATCTTTAAAAAGGCTGGTGTAAAATTGAGTGACCTATTTCTTTGAACTCAATGACTTCAAAGAAACTTTAGCTATTTCTCTATAATTCTACCGTTGGACTTTTCTGAAATCTTCTATATTTTCAGATTTAGAGTGTTTTTCTTCTTTTTCAAGAATTCAAGAAAAAATTTCAAAAAAACTTAAAACCATGGTAATTTCTAAACTGTTTGACGTAACATGAAATAATTTCGAAGAAAACCATAATTTATGAATGCCTACAATATGGCATCAAGCAACAGTCTGTCACTCATCTCGTTTATGATTTAGAAATTTGATGACGTCACATCCTAAAATGAGTTGAAATGTAAGATACGCTGTAATTTCCAAAAATATTCAAACTTTCTGAAAAGTCCAACGGTAGGATTATAGATAAGTATCAAAAGTTTCTTTCAAGCCATTCAATCAGAAGAAATAGGTCATTGAATTTTACACCCACCTTTTTATGCCGAGATAAAGATTTTGAACCTATGCTGGGTTAGGGTTAGCTAGCTAGTTAGCTAGAAATAGCTAGAAATATTTCCAGCCTATCCATAATAAAGTGATGAAAAAATACATCAAACTTACTGCAAACTTTAAATCGAATCTAAAAGCTATATTTGAATACCTTTTTAAGCTGCAAGATCTTCTTGATTTCTATGACTTTCTTTTGCAGTTTCTTTCCACGGAAACACAGTCATATCAGACCATCATCGGACAAACATGCGTGCTTTGTTCCCAGCACATTCAGGCACCGTGTTGATGCACGCAAACAACGCAGGCCATTGGCTAATGGAATGCAAAATCACGGACCACTGGAAAGCTGGAATGTTTGCGTTTTACAACGTGAGCTCATCATGTGGGCTGAAAATAAATAAAACGAACTTCAGTGGAGTGACGAGAGAATATTTCATAATGGCAGAGGAGATGCCATGGAATTATGGATCTGCACTTTATAACTCTTATGATGGTGGGTTATTGAATCAGACCGGAAGGTAAGGACCGATATTGACTAACTCAGGTATCGGGTGTCCAAAAAAGGTATTTCAGTTTGAAAAATTATCAACAAACTGTCGATGTTAAAATTTTAGCTATGCACAATTTCCTTTATTTCGAATCGAAAAACAACTTGAGTTCAAAGATAACAGATGTTTGCTATAGTGCAAAAGAAACTAGATAACAATGGTGACAGGAAAGGTCAATTAAGAAACTTAAGAATCTTACCCACTATTGTAAGTTCTCGTATTCAAATGCTTGTAGGTTTCTTGCAAGTCTCCTACTCAAACTTCCGTTTCGTTTTTTGGTGATTTCAGAGTTTGGTTAAAAAGAATTTAATACAAAAAAGTAAGTGTACTTTTACGACTGTGTGCTTGAATTCAGTGTGCCTGAAATATATCTGTCCTGTTTCGTCTCCCTGTACTAAAAGAAGAAACCCATTAAATACATAATATCTTGAATTTTAGTACATCAGCAACATTCTTCACACGAGGCCCAAATCGAATCGGTGGCACATATCTTAAAACTCGGTACTGTGGCTTTACTGATGCGACGTTTACCAAACGTAAACCAAGAACACTAGCCGAAAGGAAACACCTTGGATTCTTAGGCCCTGTAATCAAAGCTGAAGTTGGAGATAGAATTAAAGTGGTCTTCCACAACAAGGTGGGTGGTTACTCTAAGTTCCTTTTCGGAGCAAAAAATGAATGATAGGGAGAACCCAAAATCTTTGAAATTTATGGAATCGCACATGAGCAAATTCGATATGAAATATGATTCTACTACTTTTTACAAAATTTCCAGGCTGATATTAGATCTAAATTCAAGGACATCTACAAGTGTACATTTTCGCTCGCAGTACAACTAAAAATCAATATTCTAACAAAATATGTCCAGGGGTCGATTTGAGGTAACTTGCACATTCTACTTGAAAGATCTGACGGACATAAAAATAGTGTAAAAGCCTTTTATGGGCTTGTTTCAGCGAAACAATAATTGCATTAAGATATATTATAGTTAGATTTATACGAAAAGACATTAACTATGAATGTAAGGTATTTGTTGTCTGTCTGTATTCTCTACTTGCCATCATTCCCTATTTACCTGCTTCACTATTTCAGCTACTGCCATCACTTCCCTGTTCACCTGTTGCGTTATATTTCAGCTACTGCCATCATTTCCCTATTCACCTGTTGCGTTATATTTCAGCTACTGCCATCACTTCCCTATTCACCTGTTGCGCTATATTTCAGCTACTGCCATCATTTCCCTATTCACCTGTTGCGCTATATTTCAGCTACTGCCATCACTTCCCTATTCACCTGTTGCGTTATATTTCAGCTACTGCCATCCCTTCCCTGTTCACCTGTTGCGTTATATTTCAGCTACTGCCATCATTTCCCTATTCACCTGTTGCGCTATATTTCAGCTACTGCCATCAATTCCCTATTCACCTGTTGCGCTATATTTCAGCTACTGCCATCATTTCCCTATTCACCTGTTGCGTCATATTTCAGCTAAGTATCAATGCATCTATCCATCCAAACGGAGTATTGTACAATAAATCACACGAAGGCTCACTTTATGAAGATGGAACAAATAAGAGGGATGACGACATTGTCCCCCCTGGTGGTACTTACACTTATGAATGGACCATCCCAGACTCAATGGCCCCAACTTCTCAAGATACACCGTGTATTGTCTGGTTATATTCTTCAAGTGTCAATCCTATCAAAGATACATACTCAGGTAAATACGATAAGCGAGCATCATCATTTAAAACTGCACTTTGACAAATGACAAATTAGCATAAATTTAGGTGTTTCATACACTTCCAAATAAAATGTTGGTAAGGGGTTTGTATGGGAACGAGAATTCCACATTCGATTCTGGTCCATGATTTACTTGCTATTGAAATTTGAATTCTATTTCTGAAATTGAGAACTGCATTGATTTCAAATTTCGATGGCAAGTAAATCATGGACCAGAATCGTGCATGGAATTCTCGTTCTCGTGCAAGCCCATTTAATGCATTTTCCTAATTTCTGGGTTTAAATGATCAGTGATTTTACCAAACAAGATTTTCACATCGAAGTTAGCCTTTGACTGATAGAACAAAATTTATTTTTTAATATCAGCCGCATGCGTTTTATTCCACAGCCCACCAAACGTTTTAACTTTTTTTACTCACCCATGAGCCCTATGACCTGGAGTCCCTTGTTTCCCTGTGCTCTTTGACTTAATGATGGCGCTTCGGTCAACAGAGACTCATAATGTTACTCCGAAAAGCCTGACTTCTTTTTCATTCACCCGGTAGAATAATGTGCTGCCCTCCTCCGCAGAAAAATCAGCCACATTACCTAAGCTAACTTGGAATCTTTTTATTTGCACTCAGGCATGGTTGGCCCATTAATAACATGCAAACGTGGTTCATTAAAAGCAAATGGAATCCCACAGGGATATGATGCAGAGAAATATTTGTTTACAGCTGTTATGGATGAAAATGAATCATGGCTTCTGGAAAAGAATATGGATGCGTACTGTGCGTCACCTAAATGTGGCGGCATTAGTAAAGGTGTGTTTACGCCGAACACTAGTCGATTTTATTCCTGTGTGTAATTTAACCACTTAATGCCAAGCCTCTGAATCAGTAAAGATGTGTTTATGCCGAACACTAGGCGATCCAATTCTTATTTATTCCTGTGGGTAATTTAACCACTTAATGCCCAGCCTCTGAATCAGTAAAGGTGTGTTTACGCCGAAAACTAGGCGATCCAGTTCTTATCTATTCCGGTATGTAATTTAACCACTTAATTCCCAGCCTCTGAATGAAATACATACAATCAACATGGCAGAGGTTTAGATATAGCCTTCTACTTTCCGAGCGAATTCATGTCGTCGCCTCTTACAGACACATAGCTTGCCATAATCCTGATTTTGTGAGGCCAAAGTTGACTTTCGTGAGATATGAAAGTCGTTTCTTGTTGGGGAGACGAGATACGGTTTGTCCGAGGAAACGTATGTATCCCCCCGAACAGAAGGTTAATGCTCATGCGCAGTAGCGTTTTGGGTTGGAATTCTGACGGGCGCATGAGCATTAACCTACTGCATGGGGGGACACATACGTTTTCTCGGACAAACCGTATCTCATCTCCCCAACAATTCCTGGCCTAGGTTCTATCTGTTTTGCCTTTCTTTCAGCGCGCAAAGGATTATGGTTATCAATGGGTCTTTAGTACCCCCTTTTTACTTGCAACACGACTACCATAGCCACTTTGGTCTGTTTACACTCAGGGGGTTGCCTGCTCGGCTAATAATATATTTCTGCTTGCAATCACTCATCGCTTCAGACCTGTTGCGTGTCAATCATCATCATTATCATCATCATTGATTCAATTCAAGTAGGCTCACAGATTCATGATACAGTAACACTACTGCTAATTTAGAGGCGTACTATCTTACTTAAAGATCAAATAAAAAATCTATCTACAAAGTTGAAAAATAATAGTATAAAATAAGACATAGTGGTATATCAATTAAGATACCCAACATGCTGTTTATATGTTTGGCACAGCCTACAGTTGCAGTTCTCACCCTTCCAACATCTAATGAAATGCGGTATTGATCTACGTCGAATTGTGATCACTTTGCAGAAAATGAAGACTTCAAAGAAAGCAACAAGATGCATCAAATAAATGGATTTATGTACGGAGATCTTGGCATTGAATTATGCAAAGACGAGAAAGTGATTTGGTATGGCCTTGCAATTGGCACTGAGATTGATCTGCATTCTATTTATTTCACTGGAAATGATATCGAGGTTGAAGGAAATCACAAAGACTCGGTCATGATTTTCCCAGGTAAGCTGTCTGGTAAAAAAAATCATCTATGGAAATGAAAAAAAACATGGAGGGACAATACCCTACAGAAGACTTATGAAAAGCGAAACATGATAGAATGCACTAGAAGACTTTTCGCCAGTCGGTGTTCATAATAAAAATTCTGATCACAATAAAAGATGGAAGCTGTTTCTGAAATACATCTGAGCATTTAGTGTTTGAACTACACAAATAATTTATGAGAATTCCGGTGCCCATACAATTCACCTTCTAAACTACATGAAAGAAATGTATGCGGTAGATGTTTAGATATATCTTTTCGTTTTTGATATATGTTCATGCATTCACTTAACAACCCATTCTTCGCACGCATACCAAGTGAGTAAGCTACTAAAGTTTAAGGTTATCTTTGCGGATTTCTTTGCTTTTATAGAAATACTAGAAATCCTTTTGTTTACGAACGCTTTGCAGCTGCCATGTCAATCATTGCAACGGTTGCTATAGTTACGAAATATTATTTTGTTGTCCTGTCGGTAGTTTCGATTAAAATATTATCCATATCTTTGTTAGCCTGATAACCAGCCCAGAATAATAGATTGGTTATCAGGCTATACTTTCATCTGCATATTTTAAAGTCCTAATATTCGCAAATGTTACTGATAAACAAGTTCTTGTAACGAGGACAGATTTTGTAAGGCAATAGCATCAATTGCTTTTGATTGACACCTCAATTCAAAGCGATTAACGATCCCAGACCAAAGAAATTCTCTCATCCAATAATTCAAAACAAACAAAGCCAAAAGTTGCCCTGAAACCAGTAGGGCACATTATTGCCTTGTGCACGCGAAAGGTAGAGAGGTCATGAGTTTATGGCGAAAGAAGAAGGATAAATAAAAACAAATTTTGATTATTTGATTCAAACGCCGAGCAGAAGGTATTGCAATTTTCGCATATTTAAGGTTGCAATGAAACAAATACTATTCAGTTCCTGAATCAAATAAACAAAATCCGCCACACACACTCATAAATCTTCAGATTTATCGTTCTTCTTTCGCTACAAAACCATGATTTTTCTTAAAAACCACCCTTTGCGTGCGTTTATCCGACTGAGTTCAGAGCAACTTTTGCGGCTATGTTTGTTTTGAATTATATTACTGGTTGAGAGAATTTGTTTGTTTGCAATCACTAATAGTTTTGAATTCCGGCGTCAATCAAAACTAACTGATGCCACTGTGTAACAAAATCTGTTCTACTTGCTTCTTGCCCCGTCTAACTGCTCGTTTCTAGCTGTATTTGCCATTTTTATCAATATTAGGATTTGTCAACATGCAGACGAAGGTATCTTAATCTAAACTACACAATTCCTTAGGCCCATCTCCTAACTTGATAGACGTTTCATCGCTAGGTGGTTCGACAACATTCTCAATGGTCCCTGATAACATTGGCACATGGTCAATCTCGTGTGCTGTAAATGATCATTATAATGCTGGCATGAAATTCACATATAAAGTTGACAAATGCAATGCTCAAAATGTCATCAATGTCAGTACGAAGAAGAGGACGTATTACATTGGGATCATTGAGCTTGAATGGGATTATGCACCAAATAATCTTCTCCTGACAGATGACACTGATTTGTATACTGATTCCAAGTAAGAAATACTTTCTATTGAATATCTTTTCCTTGTTAATGTTTCTTCTCGTCCTTGTAGAGTTTTGTTTCGTACGATCTACAACTTACAAAAGTTGTTGTGTTGTAGTTTCGGCATCTACTAGCCTCTTTCCTCCAATACTGGCCGTCAATGATGTGAAATTGCTCAAAAGCTGAATATATTGTATCATACATATTATATAAGCCAAAGTATTGGAGTTCTACTGGGAGTCCTAGAAACTTGTACCCTGTTTGTACGGCTGCTGCCATTCGAAGGAGTTGCCATTTCAAGTATAGGAGTTGCCATTTCAATTGTTTCATTTTGGATATTGTTTTATACGTACGGCTTCAATTTGGCGTTTGAGACCGAGCAAAGCAGAAACTGGGTCAAATGACGTCATCTAGCAAATCTGATAAAAGGAAGTGTTTGGATAGATAAGCTTTTTCAAATGATAAATCAAGGGATTAGGCCGAAGGAAGAAAAATATCAAGTGTTGCCTAATCTCGGGATCTGCTCCTGCAAGTAATCAGTCTAGCCAGGGGGCTCAAAGTTACGAATTTTCGCGCATGCACACGCAGCTTTTGCTCTGCCTTTGGGTAAATTTAACATGTGATTGCAATATTATGATACAAGAAAGTCAAAAACAGAGGTTGCTTCAAACCAGAGGCCTCTGACTTTCTTACACCATACCACAAATGGGAAGTTTTAATTTCCAATGGAAGGGCTATCAACTTTCTAATTCACTCTACAATTATTCTCAAACAGTGCAAAAACCTACACAAAGCGTGCAAGCACAACAATTGGTAAGATATACAAGAAAGCAAAATACGTGGAATACACCGATGCAGCATTCACAAAGCGAACACCAACAACAGAAAGAACGCAGCATCTTGGAATATTAGGCCCTTTTATTATGGCAGAAGAGGGAGAGGAAATTGTAGTTGTGGCAAAGAATATGGCGAGTAGAAATTACTCAGTACATCCACATGGGGTGCTTTATACGTAAGTTGATGTATGATCATATGGTAATGATTAGGGAGGTATGTCTGTCTACTGCATCTAAACATGCGGTCGTTCGTCCTTGATGTATGGATATTCCGACTGAAAATAACCAAAATTCCGAACAGGAAGTTTGCTTTTGCATTTGACTGTTGCTTACCCC
>REGL01000913.1:46623-57024 GCA_004194395.1 Aurelia aurita complex sp. Pacific | reverse complement strand
GGAAAGGGCAATTTGACGAGAAATCGAAGGATGAAGCAAGCGAAGACAATCATTGCGTATTCATTCATTATATTGACATTCCATGTTATTGACAAACCAGGTATTACGACATTCCAAGTATTACGACTTTCCAAGTTGAGGGACACAAATTAGGTTCAATATCAATAGGAAAGTTGACTTAAAACTTGTTAATTTTCGAACGTTCCCAACCAAACTTGGTTCATCTTCCACGAATGAATAAGCAGTACAAGGCAAATTTATACTCCAAGAAAAGCAAATAATCCGAGGTAAACAAACGTGGGTTAATTTCCTACGTGACGAAGGGGACCCGAGGCCTAAACCCCGAGTGGCTAAATGAGAGCAAAATAAAAAAAGAACCAGAGGGATAGATGACTGCTGGGAACTGAGTTCAGGTCGATCACGTAAAATCAAAAGGCTTTCGTGAATGAGTGAATCAAATTTAGCAGTTGTAAATTTGCAAACCCAGGCTCCACAACATCTAAGGTTAGATAGGGGAGAAAGGGCAGAAAGGGGCATCATCAGTTAGTCCAATCAAAGCTCGGAGGAACGCATTCTGACCATAGCTGTTAACTTTCTGGCCAGCAGATTCCATCAGAACCGAAGCTACAATCAACGATAAATAAAACTCAAAGCTACAATGCATTCGTTATTATGACGTGACGCTATATATTTAAATGACTAAAATAAATTCTACTGCATACCTTGTATCCGTATTTCGATAATATATACACAACCATCACAGGTGCGATTGACTGAGCTGGTTTCGTTACCAGGGCATTTAGTCCAAATACCATTGATGATATTGGTAATCTAAATGACAAATGGAAAGAAACAATTTGCTTGGTACAGTACAATCTTAAATTAATTACACGAGAAACCAAGATTTTGACCCAGTACTGAACGTTTCTTAAAATCTCTCATATTTGAGTGCTAAGAGTTTCTTAAGAGTTTCTTGGAAGTTTCTTCACATCCTTGTTGTTGCTCGCATCAGTTTATTTTTCATTTTTATTTATTCATATATGGTGATCAATAAGTAACATGTTCCTGTTTTACATTGGGCCATGTGAGATTTCATGTGTCATTGTGAACATTTCGAAACGAACTTTATGAAAGTATGCCTCTGTTTAAAGATTATTCAAGTAATACCGAGTAATATAGAATAGGGGAGACAGGCGATAAAATATGCTTGAAATTAACTACAATATAAAAGTTTCGTAATTTCTTGGTAATCTGAGAGTTTGGTTGCTGTAGAAGAGTTCTTATAAAACTACATATGAGACAAGCCAAGGATAAGACCCACAGACGAGACAAGGGTATTCTACGAATTAGAATCAAGCAAATGTTCTCAGAAATTTTCAAATATCTATCAGTAATTAAGAAAAAGAAGGTAGTCAGACATTACAGTACTTGAAACAAAATATTTATTTACCTTCTTTTATAAAGGTTCCTGTCCTGCTCTATGATATCAGAAACTGATAGGTTGAAAAGACTGAAAGTAGCTGAGGGAAGAATCCTGAAAACGAATAAAATTCGATCATCTTCCTCACAGAAAAGTTCCTGAAAATTTGAGGTGGATTAAATACCGCAAGAAAATAAAGGATTGCTGTTCACTGCTTTGGCATTTGTAGAACTTATGCACAAAAATTTTCCTTAGAATTAAATGTCATCTTGAAATTCAAGTTCAAAACAGAAATAGTATGTTGAGAGTTTATTGCCTACAACGCCAAATCGTTGACATTGTAAAAATATTGTCGGAAGTTCGATTAATAAATTTGTTTGTACTTCGGAAAATAAATAAAGGCCGAGAATGTTGGACCCCTCACTCTTGCAACTCCAGCTACCTTTTAAGATTTTGGGCATTTTCATGCAACAATATCGGAAAAGTAGATTCGGTATGATTTGTTATTGGCTGCAAAATTCTCGTTTGACTATCAATAAAATGAATCGTCGCTTATCAATCAATTAATCGATCAATTAATTAATCAATCAATCAATCAAACGATTAGTTAATGGTACTTAGGTAGCTTCATACCTATATTGAGTTTTGAGTTAATGAACAAAAATGATAACACAGAAGCACAGTAAATGACTTACATGTCGATCAGCATAAATGCAGCAAGAGTCCACACATATTGAGGTCCAAGTAAATACATCATCAAACTAAACAGCACCTGCGGAGATAAATATGTATGTGAAAGAATATCATGTCTGACAGCAAATATCTCGGCAGATTCCTTCTGAGCAAGAATGGATAGACCAGAACCAGATGTTACCCAACACTCTCAAACAAATCATATGAAAGTACTTTGATGATTTAAAAAATTAAATGATGTTCTAAAGTAATCCTATCATTCACAAATAAAGAAATAAGCACAAAAATTGTAACAACTACCTTGAAGTAGAATGACCACTGAATCAGCGTGTATGATCCATATTTCGCAAGAGCATTCCCATTTGCGAGAACAATTATCTGATGAGAAAAATGCAAAAGGGAATTTATAAATTACTGAATGCTTATCTTTTTTTTTATATCCATATAAAATTTTACAATACAGTTTATATTTTACTATACTTTCTAATATACTATGCAACACTACTGGGACGATACCATGAGGAGCAAAAGACAATGGCGACCCCTTATCATCTACTCAGCAATAAAGTCGATAATGTCCTTCAGGAAGACAGTCAACAAACGGGGATCGAGTTGCCAGATCATCTCTGCTACCCATTGCCTGCTTAGGGAAGAATTGCGTTCATATTTCAGATAGATTTGGAAAGTAACGGAAGAATCAAGTACTGTCAGGACCCCAGTACTGTCAATGAATACAATAACTGAAGCATAAACATGTGAATAGTAATTGATGCAAAATATCAGAATTTCTAGCTTATGCTTTAAAATGTATCAGTGCGCAATCAAATATCCCTCATTATAGAAATAAATTTGAAGAGAAGATAGAATAATCCGAAAGTTGTATCACTCGTGAACAACTTTACCCAATCTTACCTTAGGTAAAAATTACTTTATTTCACTTTCGGAATTCTCTGATAAATCCCTAAAAATCCTTTGTTTAAAGTATCTCGTCCGTGTTTTCGAAAGAGTGAAACATCTCCAGGAATAAGTTTTTTGCCTTATTTCCTAGCATGAAAATAAAACAGTAAAAGAGAAAGTGCGTGGATGTGAACCTAACCTGTGGCAGAACAAATGCAGATCCAGCCATAATGCTCTTCAGGTACTATAGAAATAAACAAGAATTGCTATGAAAAATAATAGAATGATTCACAGGTTAGCAATAAAACTCTCGCACATAAAATCGATGATTTGTAATTTTGAGTGAAAATTTTTCTTTTCTGTTGTTCTTCATGCGCTTCATAAATTGTAGATGCTAGGGTAGCCATAAACTAGACTGAAGAAGTGATTCCTTGCATTCGCTCAGCGTTTTTAATCGGATGTTTTTATTTTCACTCAAAATATCATCCAATCAATTCAATTCAATGCAGAAAACTGAGACTCGTGTAATCCTTCTAGCCATACACTTGGTAAACTTTTCAGATGCTGCTTTAGTATGTCAGGTGAAAGTGTCCGCAAATAATACCAATTGAAGTATTTACATGAGTAATGTTGCGAATTCGCAAATCTCAAGAGATGTACAAAAGCTGCTAGGATATGATCAAAGATAAGGTAAACTCACTTGCGGAAAAGCATCATTTGTGATCAGGTATTCTCGAAACATTGCAAAGAAATTAGCACCGACAGTGACGTGGAAAACCTGTGTGAAGTAGAAAAGGCAAACGTAAAAATTCTGCTTATGAAAAGGACGTCCAGAAGAAGGAATCTAGTGTTTTTTCTATAAATTGGGAAACTAACAAAACAGTTTACTTCAAGAATCGGGGTCATCGTAGGAATCAGGCCTATTCTGTATCCGGGTTATTCTTTGGATTATTCAAAGTGTCCTTAAGAAAAGCATAAAAATCAAAACGATTCTACCTGGAAGAAGTTCATCGTGACGAAACAAACTGTAGAAAAATTAAAAGAAGAACGCCTGTAAGCATACTGAAGATTCTGTAAGATTATAGTCTGCCTAATTAAGGTAACTCTGCTTTCTGCTCTGATGAGCACGGAAAGCCGCTTTTCAGAAATTTTCCTCTGCAGAAATTTAGTAATTACTCTGCAGCCAATCAGTCTATCGCAATTCTGTAAAAAGTATGGTATTGCTCATATGCTTGGCAATCGAAAGATATCTGAAACAAAGCTGTTTGTTTTCACGGTTTTGGAGAAGGCTCATTTCAAAATATCTCACTGGTTTCAGAAGAACTTCATTATCCACTCAGCTAATTTAAAGGTTTTAATCAAACTTTGTTACCACTCACACTATATGTTCACGGACACACATTCTAAATTTGAATTCAAAAGCTTGGCCAGTTCTTCCGCAATAAAATTCTAAAGTTTGGTAGCCTACTCGACAACAAACACTAGAAAAACTTGTCAGTCGATTATCGATGACCAAATATGAAGTAATCAGTGAAGCACTTGCAACATTTGCAAGCATGTGTGAAACAAGTCAGCATTCTTTGGAGACTGATAGTGCAACTCTATCAAGCTTTTTGGTTCAAAGACCAAGTACGAATCTGGATGTAGGTGGCCATCATTTTTAAGACATGCTGGACAAATCAAAAGTAAAACACCAACCTCGTACCCAGTGACAATGAAGGTTTTCCGTAAACTGCAACGCCTACATTGAGTCTATAGGTGTTGAGGTACATTATCTGTTGAGGTCCAGCCTCCTATTGAAAACAACAGATACCCTTGGGAACGAGGTTAGTAAAACACACCACAGATAAATCATCTAATGAAGAGACTTACCGAAATCCCGTTGTGTGAAGACTTGCTTCGTGATTTTCATCACCGACACATTTTCATCATCTGCAAAGAAGAAAAAGTCAGAGATGATTCGTTCCCTCTACATTTGCCAGCAATCCAAAAATTTGAAAATCGTATTTTAAATGTATCGAAACGACTTGCTAAAAATTTTCGCTTGATACTGGTCACAGCAAATCGTCAGATACGACTTTTGCTTCTTTTCTTTCGGATCTCACTTGATGATTTGATATGACCACCGTTATGGTTCTCTTGTGCAGTTTCAAAATGGCTAAAAGACAAGGTAGGAAATTTGCAATAGTACATTAAAACCAAACTAAACTTTCGGGCAATATAAACTTGAAACAAAATTTGGTTCGAAACTTGTTGTCTGTCCGAATCACCTTGAAAGAGTCCAAAAAATTCTTTGGGTAAATACTTTTCCTGTATAAAAACTCGTGTAATATTATCACTATTATCATCATTATTATAAGCACTCAACAGCTAGCTCATATTATTATTATTATTATCATTATGATTTCTTTACCTTTCCACTCCTGTTTTTCGCTTAAAGATGCTTTGCCCTCTCCTCTGTCTACAACAGGCTTAAGATTTCTACCACTGTATGCCAATAAGAAGTAGCTGATGATTGAAATCACCACGCATCCAATTTTAAATGATGTTTGGTCTTTCATCTAAAAAGTCAATCCAGAGAATAAAATTGTGTTGAGTTATGGAATCCTTGTCTAACTTTTTCGTCTAATACTCGAAGGCGTATAACTCTGTAAAGATCTCGTACACTTTTTCATAAGCAAAAATAATTTCATTTTCAAGAAAAATCCATCAAAAATCCCTTAAGTCCTATTGTTTTCGAAAATCTCGTACAATTTTTGGAAGAGTGATGTACCCCTCAGATACTGATCACAGCAGATCGTGAGATACCCAAAGAGAGGAGATTAAATACAGTCCAATAGGAGATTATCTTCTTGGAAAGCCTGAGGGTCATATCGTTCCAAAATAGCGATTCTCGAAGATTTTATTGGTTTTTAAGACTTTTTGAGACTGTAAATTTCATTCGAGATTTGCAAAGATTTTTCAAGATATTTAAGAATTTTCAGAGAATTGTCGAAAGATCTTTTTGAGAGTTTGTATCATTTGTTAGGGGAGACTCTTGAGATTCTTTTTAGATTTCAACGATTATTTGGACTTTCCTTGAGATTTCAAAGATTTTGTGAACATTTTTGAGATTTTTGAAGATTTTTGGCATTCATAAGAATTCCCTACGAAAGTGTAAGAAATGTTTAGAATGATTTGACCCTCGAGAGAGCCAATTAAAGATAAATCTGGTCAACGAAAAACCCACAGAGAGTCACAAGGAGGAAACAAAGAATTGGTTTTTTCTTAATAAAGAACTTGCTTTTCAGCATAAACCCAAGGAAATCGTGCTAACAAAAAAATCTTTTATCAAAAGTGTTCTTCTGTTTCTTGGTCCTTGCAGAGCTTACTACACCTCACCCTTCCTGTCACTTTCTGCGTGCAAGTAAATCCCATGTTTACATTAAAACTTAAGGATTGCAACACAATGGACAGTAACAAAGAGTAGATGCACAAGTTAAATTTTCTATGTGATTTATAAAGCTTTAAACAATTGTAGAAGACTTACATGATTTGTACCCAGCTCACAGAACAAGACTGATGAGCTACCAATGATGGATGCAACTTGACTGCAAAAGAAAATAAACACCATTAAATTTCTTGTAAGATCTAAGCACATCAAATCTCCATATGACATGGAGTTCAAAATCTTAAAATTGCATTGAATAACGACAAAATCTAACTGAACTTCATTTGGAAATAGGTTGATGACAGAAGCTTGTAATTACACAAATCTAAAAGCAAGCATACAAGGTGATGCAGGCTTGAGTAGAAAAGAACTGATGATTGAAATAATGTAAAAGATACAACAATATATACCTGTATTTGAGAACAAGCTCTTTTTCTTCTTGAGCAGATGATATTTCAGCAAATAAACTGCATTGAGCAAGAACCACTGTTAAAGAACAAATCATGTTTTCTAGATTGTACAAAAAATTGAGAGATGATGAGAAGGAGTCGGTTTTAACCATAAAGTTTCTCAAACCTAACATTTTTATCAGCAAAGCAAACAAGAAGGCTCTTGAAGCATTTTTTGTGTGGTTGGTAACATGTATCATTTTTCAAGGGGCAAGGGAATCAAGTTCCTTACTACCATTGAATTCAAAGTTGTTGTGAAGCACACTAGACAAAACATTAAATATTTTCCTTGATCAATTTGATTGAAAAAGATAAAAATCATCAAATTAGGTTGAAATAATACTATTCTTGAAACACTTACCAAATGTGAACATTCCATCATAAAAACACAATGAAACAATGAGATGCAATCCAACTACCCAAGGTGGACTATCTTTACCTGCCCAACCAAACCACGGAAGCAGGAAGCTGGAAATGAATGAAGACTATTAATCAATGCTTGAATGGAAGAAGAAGTGAGCAGGATATGATACATATACCACGTGAGTCAAAAAAGAATCCTCCCCATTTGGAAGGCCACTGCTCCCTGAATGTCAAAGCAATAATATTGAAAACTGTCTCGTTTTATTCCCAATATGTTCAATTAGGTTCAGTTGGGTCAATAGGGTCAATTGATCTGTCAAACACAGCAGAAATACAATGTTTAAATCAAGTCACTTTTCTGCTGTTTGATAGGACAGAGCTGGTAAACTTCTGCCGCTTTATCTGTTCAAACGGCAGATGATTTAACATTGTTTTATGTTGAATTTAATTGACACTTAGCAGCTTCTATTAAATTCAACAAGGCAAAAAATCATGCTTAAACTGGGCCTATGAAAAGCTCTTCCACCTTGAGATTAGCCAACCAGATTGGAACAAATCCTTAAATCTTAAATTCAAGTTTATCAAGCAGTGAAGCAAAATAGCAATTTCTTTATCATGCTTGGCACGAAATACCTTAAAGCAAACAGCGGTGCTCCATAGAGAATATTCAACCTTCTGTGCTTCAGGAAGGGGATGTTTGAATTATCCTGAGGAAGAAGAAAAGTCAAATCAAGCATGCAATCTCAGCAGATACATATATCTACATGAATTTTCTGTTTGAATGATCTCTCTGTGGATCAACAGGTCTCAATGAAAAAACTCTGGGATAAAATTTACCACAAGCATGCCACAGTATGGTATCTTTTATGTCTGTGCAGAATATGTATGTATGGCAAAATGTATTTTTGTATGGTTAAGGTTAGAATACAGTTTTTTGTGTGGTTAAGGTTAGAATACAGTTGGATTTTCCATGTCAGTTTAAGTATACCGGGTGTGCCAAAATAAACTATGCATGTTTGGCAGGCCACAATAAATCGTACACTGGACTGATTTTGAAGATTTATGACTTAATCGTTAGCAGAAAGCCCGAATTTGATACTGGGAATTTTTGCAAATTTTTTCATTTTCAGTTTTTAGAGCTAGAAGCGAGTTTCCTAAAATCTTAGTTTTCAAAAACACTGAAAACAATCAAAAAACATCTGTCAAGTTTTCTAAAGAATCAACATGAATGGACAAAGAGAGAACTTGTTTGTGGTGATTTGCGAATTAGAAATCGACCAATTGTAATCTGCTGTGCGAGAGTTCGTCCTAAACTACCAAATTCCCCCCGAAAACGTTTTCTCTTTGTTCATTCATGTTGAATCTTTTAAAATTTGATCGAAATTTTTTAATTGTTTTTCAATGTTTTCGAAAACAAACATTTTAAGAAACTCGCTTCTAGCACTAAAAACTGAAAACAGAAAAATTTGGAAAAAGTCCTAGAATCTAATTCAGGCTTTCTGCTAAAGATTAAGTTAATATAAATCTTCAAAATCGGTCCAGTGTACGATTTATTGTGGCCTGCCAAACGTGCATAGTTTATTTTGGTGCACCTGGTATGTCAACAAATTCAAATCACGTCGCTCCCTTACTCAACTGCAAAAATTTAACACTCTAACACTGACCTGAAGGTAACCAAAAAGGGGATCATTTATTGCATTCCATATTAAATAGACAACTTGAGCTTGATTGAACCAATATTGTGTTATACTGAAAAAGAAAGATATCATGCATTCTATAATGGATGGATGAAACAGAAACAAATTGTGTAAAATTATGTCATTTAGCTTTGTTCTCACCAACACGCTTCCCTGCACAAGAAACACTGCTGGTGTAAAATGGGTAAGTTAGGGGTGATATGGGCAGGGTGAAAAATATCCATAAATTTTGATAAAATTTTCCTCACAAATTTCCTCTGGCTACAACCATTCGTCAACTACCCTTTGACATAGTGAACATTGGTTTATCAGCTCAGTATCTATGTTTTCCAGCAATCAGGACTAGGGTATCGGCGGTATTTCCTGGACGGCAGTATTTCCCTGAGCTTATCTTAAAAACTCACAAGATGTCGAAAGATTGAGTAAGAGATGGATAACATAACATACACAACTTTGCTTTGCGGTTAATGGATTCAGTTCAGTTCATATATTTTAAATTCACAACATACAATTTATAAATTACTCTACTAACAGATAACTAAACTACAAGGAAATAAGATATTACAGAAATTAATATATTGATTACAGAAATTAATATATTGATTAATATACTATTTTTTAGTGTAACCAGTTTCATTAACAAATCATCCATAATCAAACAAATGCCCCCCCCAGACTACCTACTTTACCCCAGCAGACCCTACGCTTTGGTAAGTTTAAATTTCGGGGGAAATTTAAATTTCGTTTTTGATTACAAAGTCCTTTGTAATCTAAGAAGGGGCTCCGATGTCAGTCAGAAAGTCAGAAAGTCAGAAAGAAAGAAAGAAAGAAAGAAAGAAAGTCCGTCACGCTCGTTAAAACAATTAATTAACGTTTTATCTCTGCTAATTGGCACTGAAGTAAAGAAAGCGCACAGAAAGCGCATGCAAGACAGAAGTTTCCCGCGATCCTATAGCAACATTTGACGTCGGCTTATTTCATGTTAGACAGATTTGACACCGTAAGATGGATAAATCACCATGATGTTTACCCTGGCACAACAACAAATTTACTCAGAATTGGCACGTTCTTGACTTCATTAGCAGCTCAATGATGTTAAAACAATCGTTTTCTAGAACGAACGCATCATTAGCCACTTATTGATAGTATTCATTATGCAAATACGTCAACCTTGGGGGATGATGTAACCGGCGGCCTGCACAGAGGCTAGCATTCGCAGCATCACCGAAGGTAGAAGGACCGTCCTCCTACACAGCTACGGATGCAAACGTCGCAGGTGAAGTTGAGGGAAAGGTCCAGAATTCCAGCAAACAATGGCCCCATTGACTGGGGGAAGGCACATGATCACACTGAACTAAAACATCTTCATGCATATGATTCTGCACGGAGGTTATTTTCGTGACTGCTTGTCTCAAACTAGATGCCCGCGAATAGAAACATTCTGCAGGGTTC
>REGL01000913.1:25000-41954 GCA_004194395.1 Aurelia aurita complex sp. Pacific | reverse complement strand
GGGGCTCTCTCTCGATTAGTTTACCTACTTAGAGAGCTCCTCCTTAATCAATCTATACTATATACAATCATGTAATATCCTTTCCTTTTGCTTAGATTGTAGTTTTGTATTTGATGTTATTAATTTAGTATTGTATTTATTTGTAATGTAATTGTGTAGAATTGTATGTAGTATAGATTGATGATCAATGAAACTGAAACTGAACTGAAACTGGACTTCAGAATCACGCGATTATTTCCATTGAACACGGGAGCGCAAGCATTGAAAATTGGCGGGCTTATAAAATACTTACAGAATTCTGAATGACTTTTTTGAAATCAGCATCCAATTCTGCATCGAAACATTGCTAGAAAAAATCAATTAATTCAATACAAGAAAAATCTTTCAGAAATGGGACGATGTCTATCTAGATGATGCAATTGCTGGGATCTATCGAAAAGTCCAATATCTCTGCATCTAAGATACTTACAAAATTCTGAATGACTTTTTTGAAATCAGCATCCAATTCTGCATCGAAACATTGCTAGAAGAAATCAATTAATTCAATATAAGAATAATCTTTCAGAAATGGGACGATGTCTATCTAGATGGTGCAATTGGTGGGATCTATCGAAAAGTTGAATATCTCTGCTCCTAAGATACTTACAGAGTTCTGAATGATTTTTTTGAAATCAGCATTCAATTCTGCATCGAAACATTGCTAGAAAAAATCAATTAATTCAATATATGAATAATCTTTCAGAAATGGGACGATGTCTATCTAGATGATGCAATTGCTGGGATCTATCGAAAAGTTGAATATCTCTGCTCCTAGCATACTTACAGAATTCTGAATGACTTTTTTGAAATCAGCATCCAATTCTGCATCGAAACATTGCTAGAAGAAATCAATTAATTCAATATATGAAAAATCTTTCAGAAATGGGACGATGTCTATTTAGATGATGCAATTGCTGGGATCTATCGAAAAGTTGAATATCTCTGCTCCTAGCATACTTACAGAATTCTGAATGACTTTTTTGAAATCAGCATCCAATTCTGCGTCGAAACATTGCTAGAAAAAATCAATTAATTCAATATATGAATAATCTTTCAGAAATGGGACGATGTCTATCAAGACGATGCAATCGCTGGCAGGCCCGTAGGAGCGTTTTTCAGATTGGGGGGGGGCACTAATTCACATCGAAGGGCAAAGCTCCCGTGGGTCCGGGGGCGAAGCCCCGGAAAATTTTTTCGGTCAATGCCCTCTTTTCTTTTGGCAACGCCCTTCTGTGCATTGCTGAAAGGGTATTTTATGTTCGGAGGCCCTGAAGAAAAAGTAGGAAATTTACGAATCCAAATATATTTCAAACAGGCTAGCTAAAATCAAACTACGACAGGATAAGAATACTTTGTCAAGAGCATTGTGTTTGTGTAAGATTTGCTTGATATTTGATTTACAAAACTCATCACAAAATGTTCATGGCGTACTACAAAACCATGGCATGGCCAGAGTAAATTAAATGGGCGGAATTGAAATGAGGGGGTCTGGAGGAAGCCCCCAGGAGCATTTTTGGGGCCGCGCCCTTTACTTTTGCTTAGAATGCATCTCCCAATATCATGCTTGCCATTAGCGACAAGGAAATTTGATCGTTTTTTTTACAGTTATCTTATAAATTGGAGCATGAGGAAAATTTTGAAGAAACATCTTTTACTTTGGCTTACAATGCACCCCTGATTCCATATTTGCCAATGCTGAAATGGAACATTTGACATTTGACATTTCTCGGAAAATTGTTTCCCAGGTATTCCCAGCTTTTTTCTCTTCGGTTTTCGAGGATCTTGAGGACCACGCCACTGCTTGTTTATTTTAGATATGATTATTGATTTTTGAAGTCTGGGTACTTTTCACCTCACTTAACGAAGTGCTTCTGATGTCAATAGGGTTGAGCTTTCCAAAGTTAAATTTTCTAGCATTGGAATCTATGACAAATTCGTTTACGGTGCTGACAAGGTTGAATTTATCAACTCTTTATTCTTTGTTCACATGCTTCACCATCAGGTGGCTGAGGCGAACTTAGATAGGTCTTGACTCGCTTCAGTGCCAAGGGCCTGTCACTGATGATCAGTTTTCTACGTTATTATGAAGAATAGAATATTCAACTTCTGGAAATTATTGGGGGGGGGCGGGCCCGACCGGCCCCAATAGCTGCTACGGGCCTGTCGCTGGCAAACTGGCATCTATCGAAAAGTTTATTCTCTAATGCAATTTTTTAGATCCCATGTCCAATTCCGGTGTTTCCATAGAACGCGGGAACGCATGCGTTGAAAATTGGCGGGTTTATCAATGCAACAGCACAGCAACAACGGAATGATTGATCAACAAAGATGGAATGGGGCAGATGGAAGATTCTCATGAGCATCCACTAAATATTTATCAATTACTTCACTTAACATCCTGCGATTGGCGAAAGAATTAATGGATCCTTACACCTGATGATTTTACTTCACTTAGATTTCAAACTAAGCGTGGATTACACTAACAAAGTCAAGATAGACAATGCCGAAGTTGGCCTAAAGTCGTGTTTGTTTGCCTAGGCCACCAGCAAAACTTTTGTTTGCGCTGATCCCAAAAGATTTGTATTTGCTGAAAAGGATATCAAGAGGATTAAAACATGCATGCAAGAAGGCCTCCAAGTTCTTTGCAAAGGAATTTGAATTTTGATGAACAAAGGAATCAACACGTTTTGAATTCTAACATGGACAGTTTAGGTAAATGAAATTTGAAAGAAGAAAATCCCTCCACCAGTCAGTTGAGCAGTCGTTGAGTTATAACGTTTGCTACATATTTTTTGGTACAACACTGGTCACAGCGAATTGTTCGATAAGATATAAAAAAAAGAAAAAACAAATCAAATATAAATGTGGTGTATTTCTTTTGGTTTGATTGGCCGATCAGAAAGGCCTCCAACAGTCAACAGTGACGTAGAAACCAGGCAGCACTGGGGGCAGGTGCCCCAAGATTTTATAACTATGATATGAAAAAGTGTCCTTTCTTTTCCAGGAAGTTTCTCTTGAAACTAATGAAAAAGTGCTCTTGAAGTATTGATTGTGCCCCCCCCCCCAATTTAAGATGCTTCCAACAGCCCTGGCCTCCAATGATTTTGAGGGGCATCATGTCACACCATAAAATTCTGTCTTTTTGGCAAAAATCCTTTGTATACAAAATCTCCCAGAAAAATCCCATTATTTTCAAAAATTCCATACACTTTTTCAGTTGAGTTGTACACAGCATAACCATTTGCATATTAGTCAATGAATAATGGAAATTCAACAAAGTAGGAAACTGTGACCAGTGTCAGATGAAAAAATTTAGCAAACAATTTTATTGCTCAAGACAAATTTAAATTTTGTATCACACCATTTACTTCATATACATGGAACTTACACTTTTTTGTACATACAAAGAAATAGCAGGTCAAATTCATTGAAGGGACACCTCAAGGTCACACCTTGAATGGAAAAACACTCACACTGAGAATATTGAAATTTAACACCTTTTCATTGTCAAGTGTCATGATTTATTACCAGAAAAGCAATTCATAATGTTTTGTTTTTTGTTCAAATCAAGGTGTCATATTACATGCCACAGATTCCATGTTCATTACTTCTGTTCCCATAATAGAATGAAAGTGCAGGTAGAACACATACAGTATACTGCATAGAAGTTTAAAAAGCTTCGGAAGTACTGATTGCCATTTACTAAGATCCAAAATGGGTCTTCTCCTGGAACCAGGAACACCTCATCACAGGAAACTCAGCTTCCAGATTGACAAAAATTTCTGTGCTGAGACAAACTTATTTGAAACACCTTTCTTTCAGACAAAGAAATCCAAAACATGATTTTGCTTCTTGTTTTCTGCAATCTGGCAAATAATTCAGAATAGGAAAAGAGTTTCACATCATTTTTTGTATGAACCCTCAATAAATCTTTGCACAATGCCTTGACCTAACTTTCTACTAAAGTTGTCTTCAAATTAAGCTGATTATTGAGTTATTTTTCATAGGACCAAGTTATGCCAATGGATATGATACCTCTCCATATCAGAGTACGCCAAGAAAGGTAATTGTGTTTTTGTTAGATACATTATACACAATTGACAATGCCAATATTTGTGAGCAAAACTTCAGATTTCAAGAATTCTAATTTTTGGAATTTTATCCACCTAACCCTTCCCTTGACTTTTTAAAACTTCCTTTTTATATTTAGAGCCTAATGACCTCCTACGGACCTCTTTCATCTGCTAATGCAAGACTTAATCTTTTCAGCAACAAGATAATGCAACTTCCCCTGGTTTGGCCTATGGATTAGGACAAACATCATTTGGTGCCTCAAAACCATATGTGTCTGCAATTTCCAGATCTACTAACCAAGTCCCTCAAAGATATTCAAATAGTCAGCCAAATGCAACCTATATGAACACTAGATCCCCCAGTCCAGTCAAAACACCCACAGGAGGAACATCACCATCAAAGGTACGTAAGCTTTAGACTGCACATTTAAAAATATCTCAAAAATCTTCACAAAATCGTTGAAATCCCAAAGAAAATTGATAAGTCTTCAATAATCTCAGAGATCTTCCCCAAAAAATGATGCAAATTCATAACAGATCTTTCGACAATTCTTTGAAAATCTCAAAATTGTTCAAGTCCTCAAAAATCTTGCAAAATGTTGAAAAAGCTACCAAAACTTAATCTTTCCAAATATCTTTTCTTAATCTTTTCTGAAATATCTTTCCAAATCAGTGCTACAACTTGCAGATATTTTCTGTTATTAATTGATCTTAAAAGTATTTTGCACTTTTTAAAAGAGGTTTGCTCAGAGTATGATATTATTACTGTAAAGTTTGTAAATTTGATTGCAGTATACAGACATGGAAAACTCAACAATTCAGAGGCAGAGGAGAGAGCTACAACTTCTTATGAATGAACTGAAAGATAGAGACAGGTAAAATTATAATCGTTCTTCAAAATATCTTTTTAGATTTCCTTCTAATTTGTGGCATATTAACTCTGAAATTAATCAGTAGCAGACACTTGGGGAGGGGGTGAGGAGGGGTGTGATCACCCCCCAATGTTAGCTAGAGCAAAGATCTTTTGTTTGAAAACATAGAAATAAACAATGTATATTAATTGAAGCAATAGCTTCGCCCCCCCCAATATTTGGCAAAGTGTCCGCCACTGAACTTAATTCGTGAAATTTCTAGATTATCAATTTATCCCGTTCAAGGAAATTGTCCAAAAGTATGTGTCTGCTGTCTAGAAAAATACAATTTTCATTATGATTGAAATAAGACTTTGTTCAAAATTTTATAGTGATTTTTCTTCATTCTGTATATAATCTAATATTTCCATTTTCAGAGAACTGAATGAAATGGTTGATTCACACCAAAAACAGTTGATATCATGGGAAACGGACAGGAAAAGGGTGAGTTACTATTTTCAGATAATTTCTTGTCTTTTAAAAGATGTTTTTGCATGAGATATTATAAGAATTTGGAAGCTGAAATGAAGTAAAGAAATTTTAGAACATTCATATGCTCAAGACTTTCAACCTACAATATCTGCAATGTGTTGTACTGCACCTGTCGTAAAATATATGGTTAAATGGTCAAATTTTGGAATGAAATGTTCTCTTAAATATTTGCCAAGAAAAACATTCAGATGTTGTTGTACAGTGGTTTAATCCCTTGACTTTGCAGCCAGAACAGTCAGGCGGACAGGGTGTGATCACAGGTAGAGCCCCACCATTTGAGCATCATCTCTACTTATGTGATCCCAGTGCATGGCCCCACTAAGAACTGCAATTTCACCCTAATCTTTTCTCAAAATGCAACATTTTTTACTTTAAGAGTAATGGTCGAAATTGCTTTTTACTCTAGGTACTAGTTCTAGAAAAGCAGTTACCCAAGTATAAAGGTACACCATTTGTAGTTCATTGTTTTTCTGTCTTGAACCTGTCATTCTCTCAGTTTGAACCTCATATGTCACTTTGATTGGCCTTCGTTAGACATGAATGTGTATGTAGCTGTGTGTGCGGTTTTGCTGTTTATTACTGATATATGTATATATATAATATTCAAAATAGTTGTTGCTTTACTTGCCTGATAAGTGCATGTTTAATGGTAAGGAATAAAATGAGTTCAGTTGTGGCTTCATAGCTCCTGGCAATGCCTCTTTAAAAGGCCCATTCTGACAGATTTCAGTTCATATCGGTTCATTGAAAAGATTGATAAACTGAATCTGATATTTGTTGGGAGTTGATCTAAAATTTAGACTGCGCGATTTTGACATTCCAATAATGCACAGTTTCGTTCCAATAGCTTTATAAGATCATTGTTGCTCTCTTTGCACATTTATTTTATCAAGTAAGTTGAATCCCTGTTAACTCTGTTTGATTTCAGTTGAACTGAAGAAGAGAATTGAACAAATCAAGTCATTGAAAGAACGGTAGGAGCAGTTGGGAGTCTTATTATAAATTACATTTCTGAATGAAAGTCCCATTGGATAACCTTAGCGTAACCATATAGCCTTAGCCATACATTTAGGTAGTTTGTTACGATGTCGGAGAGATAAAAGCTCAAAAGTAAATTGTTAACAGAGGAAGGTGAGGGGAAAATATGGAAAGATGAAGGGAAATGTTTGATTTGTCGCAACTCGCAATAGACGTGGAGTAGAACTAGCGAAAGCTTAATAGTAATGATAATTTATCTCCAGTTTCCGCAGTTATGGTTGTCTGTTCCAATGATATTCAGTATAAAACCCTGAATTTAAGATGTTCTTTGTTGCTTCTTCATTCTTGCATTTGGATCGCCTTTATTTGAATTGCCTTTATTTGAATTGCCTTTATTTGAATTGCCTTTATTTGAATTGCCTTTATTTGAATTGCCTTTATTTGAATTGCCTTTATTTGAATTGCCTTTATTTGAATTGCCTTTATTTGAATTGCCTTTATTTGAATTGCCTTTATTTGAATTGCCTTTATTTGAATTGCCTTTATTTGAATTGCCTTTATTTGAATTGCCTTTATTTGAATTGCCTTTATTTGAATTGCCTTTATTTGAATTGCCTTTATTTGAATTGCCTTTATTTGAATTGCCTTTATTTGAATTGCCTTTATTTGAATTGCCTTTATTTGAATTGCCTTTATTTGAATTGCCTTTATTTGAATTGCCTTTATTTGAATTGCCTTTATTTGAATTGCCTTTATTTGAATTGCCTTTATTTGAATTGCCTTTATTTGAATTGCCTTTATTTGAATTGCCTTTATTTGAATTGCCTTTATTTGAATTGCCTTTATTTGAATTGCCTTTATTTGAATTGCCTTTATTTGAATTGCCTTTATTTGAATTGCCTTTATTTGAATTGCCTTTATTTGAATTGCCTTTATTTGAATTGCCTTTATTTGAATTGCCTTTATTTGAATTGCCTTTATTTGAATTGCCTTTATTTGAATTGCCTTTATTTGAATTGCCTTTATTTGAATTGCCTTTATTTGAATTGCCTTTATTTGAATTGCCTTTATTTGAATTGCCTTTATTTGAATTGCCTTTATTTGAATTGCCTTTATTTGAATTGCCTTTATTTGAATTGCCTTTATTTGAATTGCCTTTATTTGAATTGCCTTTATTTGAATTGCCTTTATTTGAATTGCCTTTATTTGAATTGCCTTTATTTGAATTGCCTTTATTTGAATTGCCTTTATTTGAATTGCCTTTATTTGAATTGCCTTTATTTGAATTGCCTTTATTTGAATTGCCTTTATTTGAATTGCCTTTATTTGAATTGCCTTTATTTGAATTGCCTTTATTTGAATTGCCTTTATTTGAATTGCCTTTATTTGAATTGCCTTTATTTGAATTGCCTTTATTTGAATTGCCTTTATTTGAATTGCCTTTATTTGAATTGCCTTTATTTGAATTGCCTTTATTTGAATTGCCTTTATTTGAATTGCCTTTATTTGAATTGCCTTTATTTGAATTGCCTTTATTTGAATTGCCTTTATTTGAATTGCCTTTATTTGAATTGCCTTTATTTGAATTGCCTTTATTTGAATTGCCTTTATTTGAATTGCCTTTATTTGAATTGCCTTTATTTGAATTGCCTTTATTTGAATTGCCTTTATTTGAATTGCCTTTATTTGAATTGCCTTTATTTGAATTGCCTTTATTTGAATTGCCTTTATTTGAATTGCCTTTATTTGAATTGCCTTTATTTGAATTGCCTTTATTTGAATTGCCTTTATTTGAATTGCCTTTATTTGAATTGCCTTTATTTGAATTGCCTTTATTTGAATTGCCTTTATTTGAATTGCCTTTATTTGAATTGCCTTTATTTGAATTGCCTTTATTTGAATTGCCTTTATTTGAATTGCCTTTATTTGAATTGCCTTTATTTGAATTGCCTTTATTTGAATTGCCTTTATTTGAATTGCCTTTATTTGAATTGCCTTTATTTGAATTGCCTTTATTTGAATTGCCTTTATTTGAATTGCCTTTATTTGAATTGCCTTTATTTGAATTGCCTTTATTTGAATTGCCTTTATTTGAATTGCCTTTATTTGAATTGCCTTTATTTGAATTGCCTTTATTTGAATTGCCTTTATTTGAATTGCCTTTATTTGAATTGCCTTTATTTGAATTGCCTTTATTTGAATTGCCTTTATTTGAATTGCCTTTATTTGAATTGCCTTTATTTGAATTGCCTTTATTTGAATTGCCTTTATTTGAATTGCCTTTATTTGAATTGCCTTTATTTGAATTGCCTTTATTTGAATTGCCTTTATTTGAATTGCCTTTATTTGAATTGCCTTTATTTGAATTGCCTTTATTTGAATTGCCTTTATTTGAATTGCCTTTATTTGAATTGCCTTTATTTGAATTGCCTTTATTTGAATTGCCTTTATTTGAATTGCCTTTATTTGAATTGCCTTTATTTGAATTGCCTTTATTTGAATTGCCTTTATTTGAATTGCCTTTATTTGAATTGCCTTTATTTGAATTGCCTTTATTTGAATTGCCTTTATTTGAATTGCCTTTATTTGAATTGCCTTTATTTGAATTGCCTTTATTTGAATTGCCTTTATTTGAATTGCCTTTATTTGAATTGCCTTTATTTGAATTGCCTTTATTTGAATTGCCTTTATTTGAATTGCCTTTATTTGAATTGCCTTTATTTGAATTGCCTTTATTTGAATTGCCTTTATTTGAATTGCCTTTATTTGAATTGCCTTTATTTGAATTGCCTTTATTTGAATTGCCTTTATTTGAATTGCCTTTATTTGAATTGCCTTTATTTGAATTGCCTTTATTTGAATTGCCTTTATTTGAATTGCCTTTATTTGAATTGCCTTTATTTGAATTGCCTTTATTTGAATTGCCTTTATTTGAATTGCCTTTATTTGAATTGCCTTTATTTGAATTGCCTTTATTTGAATTGCCTTTATTTGAATTGCCTTTATTTGAATTGCCTTTATTTGAATTGCCTTTATTTGAATTGCCTTTATTTGAATTGCCTTTATTTGAATTGCCTTTATTTGAATTGCCTTTATTTGAATTGCCTTTATTTGAATTGCCTTTATTTGAATTGCCTTTATTTGAATTGCCTTTATTTGAATTGCCTTTATTTGAATTGCCTTTATTTGAATTGCCTTTATTTGAATTGCCTTTATTTGAATTGCCTTTATTTGAATTGCCTTTATTTGAATTGCCTTTATTTGAATTGCCTTTATTTGAATTGCCTTTATTTGAATTGCCTTTATTTGAATTGCCTTTATTTGAATTGCCTTTATTTGAATTGCCTTTATTTGAATTGCCTTTATTTGAATTGCCTTTATTTGAATTGCCTTTATTTGAATTGCCTTTATTTGAATTGCCTTTATTTGAATTGCCTTTATTTGAATTGCCTTTATTTGAATTGCCTTTATTTGAATTGCCTTTATTTGAATTGCCTTTATTTGAATTGCCTTTATTTGAATTGCCTTTATTTGAATTGCNTTTTGAAAATTCCCTGTCCCTATCAGATTTCCGCTGCTTTTGAATTGGCTGGCCGACAATGCAAGACGAACATTTACCAGTAAAATAAAAATAATCCTTTTGATGAATAAATCGGAAACAGATTCAGAAAAAGTTGATAAAATTCAAAGCAATAAGATTAGTAAGACTGTTTTTTGGATTATGATTAATGTGAAGGTTAATCGTAATTTATGCAATATTTTAATCTATTTTGATTTAATTTATGCCCAATAATCATTGCAAGCATTACGTAAAAACATAGCCTTATTTACTGTAAGACTCTGGTTGTGATGTGAAAATTAAAGTCAAAATTCTACTTTATAATTTCCTACAAATTTCAGGCGAAACAAGAGCTACTTACCACTCAGAAAGAACTCTTTTTAGCAGGTAATTGACTTTTTCTTTTTCCATGTCAAAACACTGAATGCAATCCGTCAGCCTATTTCGCCTAGAAACAATATTTGAAAGTAGAAAGAAAATTGCTCCAAATATCAAGATTTCTAACACCTATAACACCTATATTTCCCTATGATTTACAGACTTCCCAACTTCTTTTCTTAACTCCATGTCTAAAATAACAAAACCTTGTTTTTGCCTGTTTAACATAAGAAAACACAATATCAATGTATCGTATGTTGTGGCTGAATGGCTCCTGCAAAACATGACTGATTGATTTAAGATTCTACTGCGTAATTTTTAAAAAGAGGCTCCGTCTCCAAATTTCGGTCGAGACGGTGATTTTGCAGTTCTTTGATGGGCAACATCACACGGACGTTTAGCTGTTTTTTTCGAAAAAAAACCAAACATTCATATTTTTACGATTGCTTGGATATAAGTGGATCTTTAATGAGCATTTTTTAGTGGCTTGGGTGAAGCCACCAAAGAAACTGCAGAAAACAATGGACACATGCGGTGTTATCAGATTTGTTTACAGTTTGGCGACGGAGCCCTTTTAACTTGCTTCCTTTATACTCTTTCATTTTGAATTAGAAAGGTTTCTAACTAAAGTTTACTCTCGAATTGTTTTCAGGGGAAAGAGAGAAAAGGAAGGACCAACTGATCGAACTTAGCAAATCAAAACAGGAAAGAACTGAAACCGAACTGCATCATTTACGACAGGTAATGATGTTTGGAATTTTTGTCTTGGAACTTTTCTCTTCTTTTTTTTACCCAATCTCAGAAAATCTTCAAATGCAAGCTGAACGTTGACAGAGATGACTTAGAACAAAGAAGAATCCACTACTCGATCGTTTTCCTGGAGGAATATTGGTTCGGAAGCTCAAAGGCTGGGTTAGGGCTGTGCCGCTTCAAATCCCTCCATGGGTGGCACCGCAACCCTTGTGTTTTAACAAAAAGCTCGCAGTGCTTCTCTTACAATTTCCGTAATACTGAGACAGACGTCAGGCTACTTTTCAAGAAAACTTCAAATAACCAAACATCATTTTCTTATGTGGAAGCAAAGATCTGGAATAGCCTCTCAGCTGAGTTTAAGCAGACATCCTCTCATGGGAGAGCCCCTTGAAAACCAGCACCTGTGCTGAAGGGCTGCCCTCCCCGTAGACATATGACGATGAGTCTCTTGTTTCCCTGTGCTCTTTCACTTTAAGATACCGCAGGGATACAAGGGACTTACCGTCATAAGTCTACCCTCCCCGTAGCTAAATATATGAAATGAAAAAAATGAATTGAAAAATGAGAGTCGATTGTTGGTCTGCAATGGATCATGGTTAGCTTATCTGAAATTACTATGAAGAGATTTCTTTTCACAGCTTTATGAAAGACAGCAAAGGGAAATGATGTTTCTTCAGCAGCAAGTTCAAAGTCAGGAGCCAGATATTTCTGACAGGTACGACTTTTCTTTCAACTAAAGTTCGTCTCAAATTAGATGTCACCTGAGATTTGCGATAACGCGAAATTCCTTTGCAAAACACTTCTATTGTTGTTATTCGCGGGCATTTGCAGGTGACATCTAATTTGAGGCAGACTATAAATATTGAAAAAATCAGCCAAGGTTTGTTCGATCTACCCATTCCAAGTCATGTGACCATACTCTTGGGAAGTTTTAGTAGTATGCTCTTTTTGCATTCATGGCACGAAATATTTAAAAGAATTCAAAAGACGTTTTATCAAAAGTTTGATCACTTGATTTGAAGTGGTTGTAAACAGGCCCAAGCCTATTTTGTATATCGTTCGTTCATCGGCGTAGGGGGAGATAAAATTTGGGGGGGGGGGCTGCCTGGCAAAAAATCCATTGAGAAAATTTTGCCCGAATTGAGGCGGATTTCTGCCCGATTGTGGCATATTTTTGCAAATTTTCCTGACGTTGTGGGGGGCTGCAGCCCTCCCAGCCCCACTGTCTCCTACGCCTATGCGTTCGTTGAAAATAAGCGCTATGGCTGACCCTTAAAAAGGCTGTACAAGCTAAACTTTCAAACATCAGAAGTTATCTCACCCTAATGCAGGCAAGTTGCAGCCGAAACATTGCAAATAAAGATGTTTTCTACATGTTTGAACCCCGTAGAATTCGCCAGTGCAATCAGATGTTTTATGTCATCAACGATTACAAAGATACAGCTGGATTCTGAGCGATGAGTTTCAGATGTGTTGAGAGGAATTCCCCATTGAATTAGATGATATTGGCCATCTTCGTTTACAAAATTCTTGTCAGCCCCTTTACGTTAAGAACGTAGCCAATGTAGATCTGTGTATTTTAAGACTTTTTACTTGATCGTAAAATATTAAAGCCTGTCTTTCTTTCCCTCTTAGATTGAGTGAACTCAATACCGATGATGATATTTCAGACATTAGTTCTGTTATAAATACAAAACTCAAAACAAAGGCTACTGATAATGGCCTACTTGATATAGACAACTTTTTACAGGTACATCTAATTTGTTCCTTACATTTTAGTGAGGAATTGTATCGCTATTCCTATGTATATTCTCGATACACGTATTTACCCTTGTAGGTATGAGAATCAGCTATTCGTGCTGCATTTGGTAAGGTCATTTTGGATTCCATACCTCTTCTAATCAGGGAAATACATGTACTGTGTGTTCATAGCATTAAATTCAGAAGTCTTCTTAGACGGCCAAATGTAATGTTGTAAAATATGAAGACCAAATTCTTTGAAGACCACAGGTGTAAAGGATAATTTTGAAATGAATATAGAAATACGGTACACATTTTATGAGGTAATATTTTTACTCAGTAATAGAATTTGTGCGAATATCCCCACAAAAATGTTCTAGAAACAAATTTCGTTCTTGTTAATAATTGTAGCTGTGCTCGTACTTCTGTTATCGGAAGAAACTGTACCATTGTTCTTTAAATATCCCGCTTGTTAACTGAGATTATCTCTTCTCCCCAGGACAATACAAGGAGCTTCGATTTAGCAGGTGGGTTTCTTTGACAATTCCTCTGAATTGTGTCTGTGTTGTATTAGAGAATCGGCGAAGCAAAGAATGATAGTTCAAGCTGGCATCGACAGATGAGACCCTTAAAATCCTTTCAATTTTAGGCATATCGGTTGTGAGACTGTCGAAATACAGTAAGTCTATAGACGTTCGGCTTTCATAGTAAAAATGTGTAAAATTTTCTTGCAGGATTATACCAGAGGAATGATGCTACTTCGTTAGGTGCGATGCAAAACCGCTCTTCAGCATCACGATCAGTCAGAATCAAATCACCAGCAATAGATCAGGACAACTCAGGATCACAAAATGGAAGTTATCTTGATTACAGTACGCCTAAGGTATTTATCAATATGGCGTGATAAATAGGTGCACTTGAACATTGTTCAAGATAAACGATCACGGAAAGATAGTGTCGGGGGCATTTGATCTAGATACATTCCGTTAATGATCGAATTTGTATCAGAGCACTGTTGATTTCATTATAGAAAGCCCCCTGACGCCATTTTTTCCATATAGACCTTTTAACTATTCAACGAAAGAATCTGGATCGAATCGAGTGACTTTCATACAGTTTTATAGGAGAGGTTCGATTGAGTGGCGTTAAGAGCTTCTATCACTTGTGTGGACATTCGAATATTCTACAAAAAGTATCAAAATATCTTCGATTCAGATTCTATTTGAGAAAAGCTAAAAGGTCTATATTGTCTATTGGAGATTTGAGTTGGCTTTCTAATTAGTCTTAGTATAGAACTTGCTTGAATTGTTCACGTATTACGGCAAGACTCCGCACAAAATACTCTTTATTTTATCGGTTTCGCCAAAAAAATCCCCTGTCCCCATTTCCAGGAAGTTTCATGTATGTTTGTTAATTTCTAATTTATGTCACCAAATTTTCTAAAAAATTATTTTTAATATCACTTATAGAATGAGCAGGTTCCCAAAAGTTTTGGCAAACACTGATCCAAAAATTGTGCATCCAAATACTATTGTCTACTTACATGATAGATTGTGGGGAATTTCATCATAGGCCCGTTATCAGGCCAAGAATTTAGGTACAGCTAGTATTTTATCAGCTTGCTTTACTTAGGTGTACTAGATTGATCGAAGTGTACCAAGGGTGTTCATTCGGCTTCGTGATCAGCGTATGACGTCAGAACACCCTGGGAACGAGGTTGAGTTGTACTGCACACATGGCAACCATTTTTGTTGTTTTGATATTCANAATTATTTTTAATATCACTTATAGAATGAGCAGGTTCCCAAAAGTTTTGGCAAACACTGATCCAAAAATTGTGCATCCAAATACTATTGTCTACTTACATGATAGATTGTGGGGAATTTCATCATAGGCCCGTTATCAGGCCAAGAATTTAGGTACAGCTAGTATTTTATCAGCTTGCTTTACTTAGGTGTACTAGATTGATCGAAGTGTACCAAGGGTGTTCATTCGGCTTCGTGATCAGCGTATGACGTCAGAACACCCTGGGAACGAGGTTGAGTTGTACTGCACACATGGCAACCATTTTTGTTGTTTTGATATTCAGTTGTACACCGGGCAAAACCTTTTTGTTTTGTTTTTCAGGCTAAAAATGATTCCACATCTGAAAAACTACATAAACTTCTTGAAGAATCTAGACAAATGGTAAACAGTTTGGAAGCAGCATCACCATTGTCATCAATCAATTCTACTCCAGAAACTAAGGTAAGCGTATGCATGTAAAAAATACTGTTAGCAGTGTCGTTCATTTTCTGAGTAAACAAAACATTTCCAGCTACTCTACTGAGATTTCTCTCCCACTATATTATTGCTGCAGGTCAAATGTGATTGTTTTTTGAGTAAAAAACCGTGTACCTTGTTCATTTTCGTAAAGATGCTCCTCGTTACGAATGGTTTCAGCGGTATATCCATAGAAATATGGGTATATCAGTTCAGACAAATAGCGAAACAACAGCGATGCATACGTACGTCTATGATATTACTTTTAGCTATTCTTCAAGAGAGTCTGGATCGAGCGATACGATTGTACCATTTATTTCTACCTATGATAAAGGTTCGACTGGGTGGCATTATAGCTTCCATCATCATCGAGCACATTCGAAAATTCTACAAATGTTTCAAAATATCGTGCGATCCAGATTTCTCTTTAGGATAGCGGAAAGGTCTGTTGAAGATCGTTGTGGAGCAGAAATCATCGATCGAGGGCCCTTGTTTATGACCAGTCCTAAATTGAACATGACTAAAATTGAAAAGCAGAATGTAACCAACTTGATAAACATTGCTTAGGCCTATCTATTAGCCAAATTAATCGTTCGATGACCGGAGGATTATGATGCATGTGTTCTTTTATAGTTGTTTTCAATGTTATTTTATACTTTTGTCTGCTTTTTGTGTTCTTTACGTGTAACTAATGCCTTCTTTTCTCGTTTAGGATATGAGAAATCGAAGTACTGAAGAAAGTTTTACTCCATCCACTGACAAGAAACGGAGATCTCCTATTGTGCTAAACAGCTTTGATGCAGAGGAGGTTTGACATTTAGACAAAGTAATATCAAATAACACAGCTATGTTTTTAGCCTCTCTTTATTCTCAACACCATACAGATGGATAGTTTTATACCCTAGTGCAAGAGATGCATTCCTTGCCACTTTTATCGTACTATTATCATAAAGTCCTATGCACAGCAGATCATCATACAGTTGCCTCGTTTGTGAAAAGGTTCTTTAGCATTTCAATTTCAGCCCTTTTTTGTATGATATCCTAACAATTTGCGTTTGCAGTTCCTCCCTTTCTATGAGAATTTATTGAAGTTGACTTTTCGAGAATTTGCTGTCATCTAGCCTTCATATAGACATCTTTCGTGTCATTTCATTGCAGTTCAATTGAGGCAGCCGTTGTTACATTGAACTACATTGATCTGCAGGTTGTCCCAAAGACTTGTGCCTCGTTTGTGTGGCCGTTGCGGAGGAACTATAGCTTTAATTGTCTCGGTTTTACACAGTTGCATAGGCCAGGCTTCAACTTAGAGTTTAGGACCTCGTTTTAGTCAGTCTGACAAGTGGTTGCTGATTTTCGGCACAGGAAAGGTTTAATAAGTGGTTGCTTCAAATACAGCACTTGTATTGTTCTCCAGCAATGTGAAACTCAAGTAAATGTTAAAAGATATTTAAGTTTTTCCATATTTTTAAAAGGATTGTTAATCTTGTTTATCTATAAGAAAACACTGTCAACCCTTTTACAAGTGCAGAGAAATTTCGATACGAAAATAGATGCCTTTCTGTCAAATATTACTTGATTTTGACATTGCTTGAGAACAATAGAAGACTGTTTTTGAAGCAACCATTTATTTTGGTTTTCCTCTCCCATAAATCAGCAACCACTTCTCAGGTATACTCAAACCACTCAAACAAGGTCTCAAACTCTAAGTTGAAGCCTACCCTATACAATTTTTTTTTTTTTTTTTTTTTTTTTTTTTTTTTTTTTTTTTT
>REGL01000913.1:4555-21670 GCA_004194395.1 Aurelia aurita complex sp. Pacific | reverse complement strand
AACGTAAAATCTGCTAAAATTTTGGTCTGACACTACACTGATCACAGAAAATTGTCAGAGAAAATTCGAATGAGACGAGACAAGAATAAAGTAAAAATTCACAAACGTCTGTCTCGTCTCCAATTAGGTGTCACATGAAAGTATCCTTGAAAGGACATTTTAAGTGCTTTGCATGGATAATTCTACGTGCAATCTAATTTGAAATTTGACAATCAGAAAATTTCCATAACTCAGCACAATTTTCAAGTTCTGTTTCTCGTGATCTTTTTTCTTTATATTTTTTACCAAATTCTTTTCAATTTTTTTGGTAATTTTTCTCAACCAGTTTCGCAAAATATAATAAAATTTGTCTGTCCAATTACACAAAAAATGGGCTGGAGAATTTCGGAAAAATAAATTTAGCCTCAGTCATGATATAACCTTGGTCTTTGCATTGCAATACATTTTTAAATGTTCAATTAACATTCTTTCTTCCTATAAAAGACGACCAAGAGTTCCGTGGTATTCTGCCTGTCCGTGCAAAGCACCTCTGGAGAGACCAATACGGATACAAGGTCGCATTGAACTTTTCATACTATCCTCCCATTTTTAACCTGGGGTGTTTTCAGATTAGCTTATAAGCTCTTGCCTGCAAATTATTTATATTTGCAATCCGTAACTTATTTTGATGGCAAAATTATACAAACACATACATGAATACATAAATAATATACATACACACATGTAACACATTCTCAAAAATTTGATAAACGGCTCTGTTCGCTTTTAAAATTTGAACTTCGGATAGCCAGAGTTTTCTCTGCAATTGGTAATTGCATTGTCGAGTTAATTATAAAGCTACAGTAGAGAGAGGCGCTTGGCATAATCAAACTACAGTAAGTAAGAGTGGCGTTCGGCTACCTTGAATTCTCTGCGACCCAATTCAAAACTTCTGATAAATTTCCTGCCAATCTTTTCCTGTTGATTGGTCCCATAAAGACACGACCTACAATAAATTTCTAAATAGAGTTAATTCCTTATATTGGCAGATAAGCTAAATTCCTCGAAGAAATCCGGAGCCATAAGCAGCAGTTTTGCTTTGTTCAGCATAGGTTCCAAATCTTCAAATAGGCCGGTGCAAAATTCAGTTACTTATTTCTTTGAACTTAATAAATTCAAAGAAACTTTAGCTATTTCTCTATAATTCTACCATTGGACATTTCTGAAATCTTCAATATTTTCAGAATTAGAGTGTTTTCTACTTATTCAAGAATTCAAGAAAAATTTTCAAAAAATGCAAAACCAGCGTAATTTCTAAACTGCTTGAAGCAACATGAAATAATTTCCGAAGAAAGCCATAGTTTATGAATGTCTACAATATGTTATCAAACAAAAGTCTGTCACTTTTCTGATTTATGATGAGTTGAAATGTAACAAGCGCTGAAATTTCGAAAACATTCAAAACTTCTGGAAAGTCCAACGGTAGAATTAAAGATAAGTAACCAAAGTTTGTTTCAAGCCACTCAGTTTCAAGAAATAGATCGCAGAACTTTACACCCACCTTTTTACGCCGAGTTAAAGATTTGGAAGCTATGCTGCATTGTTCCAAAAGAATTAGATCAAAGCTTTTACTTAACTTTGAGTTGTTTTACTAACTTTTCCAATTGGTAATAAAAGTGACCAGTTTGTATCGTTTATTTGTTCTTCACGCAAACCGAAATGATGAGTGTGCGACGAAACGCGGTTTCAGTCATTCACAGTTGCTATTCTGAAAAGGATCAGAATCGAATGCTATTTTGCTACATTTTGAAGAATTTTCGAATGTGCACAATAGTGATAGAAGCCCTATCGCCACTCCATCGAACGTCGCATATGAAAATGTATAAAAATAACGTTCGATCCAGGCTCTTTTGTAGAATAGCTAAAAGGTCTCAGATTTCTCTCTAGTTACAAGTTTATTTTGGCTGTTGTTCTTTTACAAGAGTTAACAGTCTTCTTTCTACAGATTACGGTGTTTTGTTGCGTTTATGGGTTTAGTACGATGAGTCCGCTATGTAAGGCTATTTAACTTTTTCCAGGTAAAAGGGCAGATAAATAAGACATGGGTGAGATGAAAAATAAAATTCTGCACCTTCTTGCTCAAAGCAAGGTGTCTTACATATTGACATTTCTTGAGAGCTACCTCAAAAAAAGAAACTGAAGAATTCAGTCTCCAACTAAATGACAAATGCAGGCGAATAAAAACGAATGAAGTATTTCATTTGATCAATTTTGCGATATCGCAAATCTCAAATGACAGCTAATTTGAGACAGGCTTTTGAGCCAGTAACTCTCAATATATCTGTAGCCCATACGAAGAGAGCTAAAAGCGAAACTAACTTCTTGAGCTCATCATCTAAAATTTCTTAAATAATAGGCCGCCCGGACAGTAATGTACATACCATTAAATGACTCGATCTTCAATGCTTTGTGAAGGGGGTTTAAATGAGGATTCATCTGGATCGATTTAACAGCTAATGAACACAGTCCTTGCTCGAATGTAATCGCTGAAAATAAATGTCATTTTCATTCAATTCAATTCAATTTTATTCATAGAAATACACCCTAATACAAAGTTCTCATTAAAAATGTGTATTCTATACGACCTAGGAGAAGCATAGCTCAAGCCTGGACCGTTAAATAAAATGAGAAAATAAAACTAAACATCTGAATGAAAATAGTACAAGTACCATGTAGCTGTTTCAAAATTTAAACAGAGAGGCTAAGTATGTATTGGAATAACAGTTGTTGGTTTCGTCGCGGTATGTTGCTAATCGTAATCTAAGTTAAGTTAGTAGTTGTTTATGATTCTTTGTTTAATTTGTTTTGAAAATGCTTTTACTTGAATCATGTTTTTAAGATTATATGGAAGGTCATTCCATAAACGGGCTCCTTTATTCAATATCATTTTTCGCCCCATTTTCTTTGTGTTTTAGGGATCTCGTAGTGTTTACTTTGGCGTGTTGCGTAGTTGTGCCTACTTTCATTGGTGCGGAAGTAGTTTTGAAACACGTCTGGCACGTTGTTATCATTATGGTATATGTTGTGCATGAATTTCAGTATCTTTAGTTCGTAAAGGTCGTTTATTTTTAGAAAATTTAGCTCTTCATGTCATAAATTTAGCAAAGATGGATAGCAATCGTTTATCCTTAAATTAAAGAATACCTGGCAACTAAATTCCGTTTTCGGGGAGATCGATTCACATTTAATGCCCGAAGGAGATATCTGACTGCAGCCAATTTGTGTCCTGCAAAGTGTTGCATTATGACTATTCGTTCCACCTTAAAGATCTTTCGAAACCTTTTTGTGAAAACTGAGTATCAATACAACAATAAACTTTAAGATCTTCTCTTCAGACTTTTCGATCCCCTCTTACGTATGATAGAGCTGTACGATTTATTGTGACCTGCGAACAGGCTCGCTGAGAATGAAGCAGGGAGCAAATTGCTCTAGGTCTCAACTTCAGGGGTCCCCAAAAACGTTCACAAAATAAACAGAATGCGGAGGGCGTCCTTTGTTGCTTAAGCATCGAAAGGGTGTGTGTTGCTTGAGCATCGAAAGGGTGTGAAGACAAATCATTTTCTAAAAATCGCAGAAAATAACCAGATGCTATCATCTTTTAGTCATCCTCTGTTTTTTCAAGGGGCCATATCATTTTTGTCGCACCTAGTACTTGCATTAGTAATTTTAATACAACGTAAACAAATATTCCAAATACCTGATGTGTTATGTGGTGGAAGGTAACAGTATCCAATTATATCGCGTATTGATTCGATCTTGGCCTCATATTCACTAAGAGGCTCAGCAGTTGCCTTGGATGAATTGACTTTGCTTCCAGATTCGTAACTGAAAAGGAGAGATAAAGTGTTGCTGCCCTCGAAATTCAAATTTAATACTGAATTCAGAGGATACGAGTACAAGTTCAGCCTTCTGTAGCACATCTAAAATGTTGACTGGAAAATAGGCCGTTTCTTTCTCATGCCATTTAAGGCTTGAATTTGAGTAGGTTTATCCATCTTCTTTTCGAAATGAAAACATCGTCGTAAAACCACATCCAACATCTTCAAATACAATTTAGCCTTTAGGCAATCAAATAAAACAAAGTTTTTGAAAATCGGTTCATTGGTTACGGACATAAATCAAACGATAATACATCTTATTGGGACACCCAGTATATGAATGAATGTAGAATGTATGAATGAATGAATGAATGAATGAATGAATGAATGAATGAATGAATGAATAAATGAATGTGTGAATGAATAAATGAATGAGCTCACCCTTGGTCAGGCGCTGTGCGTCTTTGTATGATTGGATTTCTAGCCATCGCACTTGCATCGATATTACATGTTTGATCAGGCAATCTCATCTCTGTAAGTACTGCTGAATGTGCGTTCATTACTGCTTCAAATGATTCCTGACAAAATAGAGGAGCAAGCAAATTCAATTTATGATACGAAACCAAAACCACATGATTGTCATTTGATTAGCGGCATCACGTCATATTTAATTGTGACACGAAGTGACAAAAATGCATGATGAGAAAACATGAGGTAAAACTGATGATACTGCAATTCAAACAGTTTTTGGATCTAAGGTGTGGCAAAATATGTTCCTGCTTCCAATCTTTTCATCCCCTCTGATTAACCACATCACATAACTTTACTTGCGGTTCCAGGTGACAAAATGTGTGTTGACAAAAAATGATGTGTTGCTATAAGAAAGACTCGGCCTGATGCAAACAATAATAAAAGTTTGAGCGGTTATCGATTAATCATAAGTGATAAGAAATGGGATCATTGAATTTGAATACTTCAAAGCAATATGCAAATTTTGTACCAATCTACAATCAGTTCAAACAAACAAGGAAGTAATTTTGATTGAGTTCTCTGGAATCAATTCCTGGCTTCAAACACAATACCCGGAAATCCAGATACTTCTTTTCTGATGATTTCCATGTCAATTGTTACTTCTAACCCAAGTGAAAAATTGTGACGCAAGTTATCACAGCTAGCTAGGCTATAGCATTTATCGTTTGACAGAAGTTTTCTTGAACTTGAATTGGATTGACTATAATGAGTACCAGTCATCCCTCATTAAAACGAGACTGCCACTGAACTGAGACTGCTTAGACAGGCTAGACTAGTTAGGACATCTGGCACGTCTACCAATAGTGATGACTAATACGATGGAACAAGTCTATTTGTGAATATCATCATTCCTAGGTCATTCTGTTTCAAGTAATTGTGCTCCAAGTTGATATATATACAGCAAAAGCTCTATTAAACCCCCTCTCTATTAAGCCCCCTCTCTAATACGCCCCTCCCCCCTGAGCCAAAATTTTAAATGAGCCCCCTCTCTATTCAGCCCCCCTCCCCCACGTTTATCAAATTCCAGAGGTTAACAAAGATTTTTCATTTATTGGGCTAAATAAGTTTGCATGTTAATTTTGATATGGTTTGAGATAAACTGTGTCGAATTTATGTATTGGAATCGTAAAATTGTATGTTGAATCCGCAAAATATGGTATAAAAGAACTAAAAAGCTATCATATGTATCCTTTTCATTTAACTTTGGGAATAAGCCCCCCCCTCTCTTTTAAGCCCCCCCCCCACTCTGTAGTGTCTGAAGCTAAATAAGCCGCACGGGGGCTTAATAGAGTTTTACGGTAAAGATCAAATAAGCAAGGGAAGGTAAATAAAATGGCTAACCTCGTCCATTAAATGACGCGGGGACTGGAGCGGAGTATCTGGTGCTTTTCCATGGTTCAGCCAAGGATGTGTCAGTAATTGTTGAATATTCATTCTTTCATCTTGATTCACATTTATAAGCCTAAGAAGATCAACAATTTGTAAACTCAAGTACGGAATAATTCATACTTGTTATACTATGAAAGTAGCTCAAACCTTTGTTAACAGCTAGAAATAATTGATCCTTAGAAATTATAAAATTGCAAATTCATTCAGCCATTTACCAGAAATAAGTACACTGCTGGATGTATTCACGTTCTTTTCAGAAATGACATGGATTGAAAATCACAATACCTGAGTTATGGCTAGTTTTGATTTTTTCAACCTACTAACAACAACTTCTTTTTGTTAATCACACTGTTAAAGATCTTCTTTTTCTCTGACGAAGCCTGAAACGTACGCTAACTTCATATAAACATGGCAATGATCAAAACGGGGTGTCCAAGTCAGACCCAAGGCCAAGGCCTTTCCTGAAATGGGTATATGCATAATTTTCGCATCTGAAGTACATCATTTTTGTGCCTATGGTTATTTAGGCTCTTTAATTTTGCGTCTGCAGGGAGATGAATTAGGGTCTACCTGAAAAATATATTAACACTCTGGGTCTATGCGAAATCAACCACCTTCCTACGGGTCTATATGAATTTTTTGTGGGTCTACGTTAGACTAATTATATCTTCGTAGGTTATCGCTATTGATAGACTGATGGACGCTATAACTACGACTCATGGACAAACACTTCCAGACACGGACATGGCCTAAATGATCTGCTACTTTTTCTCGAAACCACCGACCCTAAATCGCCGCAAAAAGTGGTTATCCTGAAGTGCTACACTGCAAAACAAGCTATCAGTACTTAGATGAATGTTTCTTCAAGCTATTAAAGCAAAAAACTCTTACCTATAAGTGCTATTTTGGTTATTTGGGGGCGCAAAAGATCTCGTAAATTCTCTCGTTACTTTGAGATTTTCATCGTTGCAGCAGTTCAGTCGAACGCGTTGTTCGAACGATTTTGTTTGCCTTTGGCGGGAAGTTTGAATTGAAGAAGAATCAGCTAATCTCATCAAGTTATTTCAAGTCTTGGATCCTGATTGGTCCTGGAACAAATTTGTTCCTGGCGAGAATATTTTTGCCGTTTTGAGAAGAGTTTGTCCATAAGGCCCTCAACTGGAGCGACAAACACAACATATATTCACTTCAATTAGATGAGCGTAAGTTGAGGGTCCTTGTGGCTAGGACTACGTGTTTTGGGCCTGACTTGCACACCCTGTATCAAAAAAGCATAGTTTCCAAATCTTTAACTCGGCGTAAAAAAGTGGGTGTAAAATTCTGTGATCTATTTCTTCTGTTTGAGTGGCTTGAAACAAACTTTAGTTACTTATCTTTAATTCTACCGTTGGACATTTCAGAAGTTCTGAATATTTTTCGAAATTTCAGCATTTCAACTCATTTGAGGGTGTGACGTCATCAAATTTCTAAATCTTAAACCAGAAGAGTAACAGACTTTTGCTTGATACCATATTGTAGACATCCATAAACTATGGTTTTCTTCGGAAATATTTCATGTTGCTTCAAACTGTTTAGAAATTACAATGGTTTTAAGTTTTTTTGAAAAATGTTCTTGAATTCTCGAAAAAGTAGAGAATCACTCTTATTTTGAAAATATTGAAGATTGCAGAAAAATCCAACGGTAGAGTTCTAGAGAAATAGCTATAGTTTCTTTGAAGTCATTCAGTTCACAGCAATAAGTAACTGAATTTTACACCAGCCTTTTCAAAGATTTGAAACCTATGCTTATCAAAAATACCTTCGAACGACATCTTTTGCCAAATCTGAAACTCTAGCCCATTCATGAGGAGGGAAATCATAATCGCCAGCCATAATTCTCCTTCTCATTCCTTGCGATAATTGCTTGCGAGGATTCTCAGAATAAAATGGAGGATATCCACATAGCATGATGTAGATTATCACTCCTAATGACCACATATCACAACTCTGAAACGACAAATAAGACACGAAATCAACTCTTACGCAAAGCAAAATGACTGGCTTGATTCAGATCGTAGGCTAAGGCAGGATATAGAATTCTCAAAATTAAAGGGCCAACAGCAAAATTAATGTCCTGGTAGAACCATGCGGGATTTTGTTTATGTCGCAAAAAAAAAGGAACTCGCTTATCAATTTCGACGTAGCCTGGAGAATCGTGTAGAATACTAAACTAAATATATTTCACACCATTCATACTTCCATCTTGCTGTTTGTTAATATGGGTTATTGGGTTATCGATGTTTCCATGTTAGCAGGCAGAACATTGCGTAAAACTTACATATTTTTGTTACCTTCGTTCCTGCATTTCAAACTTTCGTCTTGAACAATTAGAACTGGATGTTTTTGTCTTTGAAGGACGTTCAAGTTATAGAACGTAAAAGGAACTTCTTTCATGTATCCAATATGAAAGTTTACAATGACAAATCACCTAGGACACTACCTATGAACTACTATGGAACACTACAAGGACAATACCAGGAGGAACAAAATATCATGGCCATAGAAGATGATATTTAGCAAGTCTTTATCTGAAAGATCTATTCAACCACGAGGCAACAATATCGCATCTAAACTGTTGAGAAGATCATGTCTATTTTACATCATAAGTATGGCTAAAAAAAAATTATTCTTAAATTTGTGGAAATTTAGCTTACTGAGTCCAACACCTAGTTGCATTAGGATGGATAAGTTAGTTTAGGGATTGGTACTGCTACGAACGACTTCATGCAAAAAACTATAAAGTGCTCGAATAAACTCAATCATATTTTTAACTTATATACCTTGCTGTATGTGTAAGGAGGGCTCCCAGGTGGAATATGTCCCATTTTCTGTGCTTTATGAAATTTTTGAGCTTCCAGTACCTTTAAAAAGAAGATAAAAATCAATCAAGGAAGAAAGAAACAAGGACAGATTTTGTAAGACAATAGCATGAGTTGCTTTTGATTGACACCGCAATTCAAAGTGATCAGCGATCACAGACAAAGGAAATTCTCTCAACCAGTAATTCAAAACAAACAAAGCCGCAAAATTTTCTCTGAAACCCAGGTAGCTAGCGTGCTCGTTATGCATTCCAAAAATTGCTTTTAAGAGCAAACATGAGGATATATCGAAAGAAGAAGGATATATCTACACATCTATCTCAGGCATTTTATTTCTTTGGTTCAGAAGCTGAGCAGTACACCCAAAAAATAACAGAATTGAATCGCCTCCCAATCGGCTGTTGAACCAAATAAATTAAATGCCCGTGGCAGATGTGTAGATTGATGAATCAATCTGGGAAGAAATATATTTGTTGAAGATAAGTGAATAACGTCGAAGATCAGATGTAGTTAAAGTAAGAATTTGCAACGCTTCCAGGCACTAGCATTCTAAAAGTGTATTACCTGTGGTGAGACGTAGTAAGGAGTAAACTGTGGAGTCATCAGATCCCCCTTGTCTTCCTTTGCAAATCCAAAATCGGCGATTTTGACAGAGACAGCCTAAAATTGACAGAAATGACAACATATGCAGAATACTTGAGCAATTAAGTAGTTATTTTTCAGAAAAAAGGTTCTAGGGCACTGTGATCTGTTATACGCAATAGCCACCTTTGTGGACCCATTTATTTCACTTTTGAGCTACTTGTTTCTGCTTCATCAAACTCGTAAATGATCGCTGTAAATCCTTTCTATAGCTTCCTGTCCTTGGCAAGAACTATTATTACATATTCCAAGTCTATAGTCTGTTCAATGAATGAATTATTAATGTAAATATAAGAGGTAATTTACGACAAATCAGAAAGAAGTGTATATGATGGCACGAACTTATGAGACAGAAAGAATAACTACTGCTTTACAGTAGTTTCTTTGCTTGAACTTTGAAGAGATATGCATAGTTACCAGATATCTATCATTCTGTTTGCACCTGTAGTATAATTATGAAGTGACACATACCTCCACTTTGCTTTTAAGTAATAAGTTTTCAGGTTTGAGATCTCGATGGGCAATGTTTTGTTGATGTACATGATTCAGGCCAGACGCGATCTGAAAGATTAGATATCTATAAGAATATTTTCAGTTGACAATATCTAAAAACTAAGTGCATCATAGTTACTATACGATATTTTCTTCTTCATTATCTTGTGTGGTCATCTTTTTTAATCAGACAGGTTCATGGCATCCAAGTCTTCCAAATTTCTCGATCTTGCGCCACAATCTTCAGTTCTGCACAACTTCAGTTGCTTTTTATTAGTGTCAAGCGATTCCTTCTTATATATCTTTTTCCTGGGTATTTTCCTTCTGTTACTGTTCTTACTGTCACTGTTTTTAAAGATTTCTTATCGAAACGTATTGCCAAGTAACAGTTGGTGTTTATATATGTTTTTATTATTGCTAATACTATTTTACTATTTTACTAAGGGGGTGCTCTCTCCTCGACCCCTCCTCGATTAGGTTACCTACTGAGAGAGAACCCCCTTAAGAAATTCCCCTGCATACAACTCCTGTTGTGTTTAGTTTTTCTTGTATCTTTGTTTGTTGTTATTTAATTTTGAGTAAAATATATTTTGAACTATGAATTTGTATGTGGTGGAATTTTATAATCAAAGGAACTGAACTGAACTATTATACGAAGTTCTATATTACGTTAAAAGCCAACATTTCGGTCGAACAAATTTCGGACAAAATCTTTCCAGCAAATAATATTCAGAAATTTTTCAACGGAGTTTCAGACGTTCTTGCAGAAATTTTGGACGACTTAAAACTATATATTTGTGCAGTTTATTTTGGCTCATTTCATACCAAAATTTCGTAGTTCTATTGATCGTGTTTCATTTTGGGGGTCTTTGGTGAGAAATTTCCCGAAATGATTATTGTTGCGGTGAGGATGATTAGAATGATTGCTAAGGTGGATTTATTTTAAGAAAATATAATATGCTTTACCAATTAACATTCTTACCACATTCCTTTTCAAAGCAAAGCGTATCTCAAGCAAGACACTACGTTTTCAAACAATGGAAACGTTTTGCTGTGATTTTCCTATGTTGAGGAAAATTTCTAAATGTTTTGGACTACAAAAAGATTCTAACACTAAAATTTTCGGACCTACGAAATGACCGAAAATATTAACGTCCAAAATGTTTCAATTTTGATGTATTATAAATAGACTGTTAGTAAATTACCTGTTTTGTAATGTCACAAGCTTCTTTCTCGGTGAAACTGACTTTCTTCCGTATTCTTTCAAAAAGTTCTCCACCCTCCATTAGCTCCATGACCATAAGTAAATACGACCTGAAACAAGTAATAGTGTATAAAAACTTTCATGTACAGCAAATATGAAACAATAAAACGAATTAGTGGTTAGAAATTCTTATCAAATGGGAAATAGGGGGGTGCTCAATTCTATCATACTGAAAGATCTCCTTCTCAAGAAATTTCACTGCAAACAATTCCTATCCTGCTTAGTTTTATATCTTTTGTAACAGTTAACGGTTTCTTTTCTACAATTTTCTTTTTGTTTGTATAATGTAGTTTGCAATGTACACTGTATGGAGAGGAATTTTGAATAAGGAAACTGAAACTGAAAGTAGGCAAAGAAAAACACTCACTTGGACAGCATTTCGCCAGGCAAGGTTATTTCATTTGCATAGACATCAGCAACTGAGACAATATTAGGATGATTACATCTGAAATGCAATTCTACCTGAAAGAAAGACATCAAATGCCATGTTCATTTCAATATTCAAAAGAGCCTTTGCAATTTAATTTGCAAGACATTTCTCACCTCACATAANCTCATACAGCAGATTACAATTAGTCGATTTCTAAATCTCAAATCACCACGAACAAGTTCTCTCTTTGTCCATTTATGTCGATTCTTTAGAAAACTTGATCGATGTTTTTTTGATCGTTTTCAGTGTTTTCGAAAACTAAAATTTTAAGAAACTCTCTTCTAGCTCTAAAAACTGAAAATGAAAAAAATTGCAAAAAATCCCAGTATCTAAGTCAGGCTTTCTGCTAACGATTAAGTCATAAATCATCAAATTCGGTCTAGTGTACGATTTATAGTGGCCTGCCAAACGTGCATAGTTTATTTTGGCGCACCCGGTACGATTGATATTGACTGACACAATATGTTTGATATGGTAAAAGTACAGTAGTATATCAGCCTTCAAAGATGAAGTCTCATTCCCTCAGATAGGATGTTGCCCCAAAGTTGTTCTTAATTAAATTCACCAAAGAACTGTAAGAGGTTAAGAGGTTAAGGTGGAAAGCTGTACACTCTCTTAGACTTCAAAGGGTTTTACAAGCAATTTATGATTTAGTCTAAATATTGATATGAAGCTTTGAAGGATGAAGGTACTGTATGAAACTTACTTACCTCAGTTCTTGATTTTTGTCTGTCAACAAGACATTTCAATGCAAAATGTTGCTTTGTAACTTTGTGTGTGCAAATCCTAGTTGGAGATAAACAGCTTAATTAACAAATAAGCACCATGATATAAGTTTTAAAATAGCATACAGTATATCACATGTACAGTATACTGTACAGTATCTTCAATTAAATTAGCCAATTAAAGTATGTGTTCTTGATCTTTGGCAAGTAAGAAAAATACTGAGCATGAGGTTTACAATGATTTTTGCTGCTAGCCTCATTATGCAATGAAAAAACTTCTATGCTCTCAAGGGCATCACCAGGGGGTGAAGTGGGGGCATGTCCACCTCAATTTTGTCAGAGTAGTACTATACATTCATAAACAAAAACAGAATGGAAATGGCTGGGAATACAGTACCTTTCAGAGCCTAAACTTCAATAAATCTACCCAAGTCGTTTAGGGTTGGTGACACCGTTTTATTCTGTCCTGCAAACTGCAATCTATTTACAGTATAGAACAAACTCTCCCACAGCATCTTACTAATTTTACTCCAGCAGTCAATATGGTATGATAAGCTGTTCATTTTACCCTCCTACTTATCTTGAGTTAGTCTAAACTCATATTTTTGCGGTTGAGTGAGTATGTGCATAATATATGTTATCATTTTGCTAATTCCAATGCATGCGCAAAAATATTCTTTGGAAAGTCATTGCAGAGGAGTGTTTAATATGGAAGTCACTCATAAACAAAACAGAAAACAGCACAAAAACAATAACAACAAAGTCACACCTGACTGGTCCACTTATGCCAGAGCCAAGCTTCTTGTTCCAATGAACATTGTAGTCTTGACTTATTGGGTAAGTCTGTGTAAAAAATTGAAATTTGTTTACTAAAGGTGAAAAATTACCATTTATCACTTGGCGGTCAGTCATATATATATATCAATGTTATCCATTGCTTTGCACCATTCCATAGGTGGGGCGTCAACTGCTAAAGTGCTAAAAATAAAGATTTACTATTTGTCAAATAAAAATTTGACAAACAGAAGAAAAAATCAAAATGGATTGATCCCTTATTCTATGTTAATCTGTGACTGATCCCTTAATCAACAGAAAAGAAAGTATTGTACATTAAAGAATGAAAGTACAGTAATAATATCGTTTTGAACATGGCCCTTGTCAATTTTTATCAGTTTTTACTGTTTTAAAGTGAATGACAAGAGATATAGCGCTTGTCTATAAATAGGACAAAGAAACCTCTAATCCCCCTATTATTGTTTACTTTAGCATTGCTTTCATTCAGCCCGAGCTGGATGGATTATCAAATACAATAAGCTATTTATAAATCTATGAGATCTCATCTCTTAACTCAGGTTTTTCACTTTAAAGATGTATGCAACTTTTCATGCAGATGTGAAAAAAATTAAAAATTCCATAGCACTGCATTAAAATCAGGTATCACCATGGTTCCACGAAGGGAGAACAATATGAAAAATCAAGTTATGACAAGTCCAATCGTTTTTGGCTTGTTTATTGGATTCTAAAATTGTCATGTTACCAAAAGCAATCAAGGCCAGCCACAGCAATGCAAGGCCAAAAGCAGATGATATATTGACTCTATCTTTATGAATAATGATCATATCAATTGTTTCCTGTTTTTATGAAGGGAAGATGGCCACAGCAAGCAACAGTTTTGCAGGAAATGCTTAGCACCTAAAGTTATATTTGGTTAGGCCTTCAATAGGGCCGTCTTATCTTATAAGGGGCTTCATCATAAGGCGCAGGTGAAGTTCATAAAATTATTTGCCGGCTTTCGTTTCGAACATTAGTGATGATGATGAACCATCTGTTGTCTCCTAAAACTTCACACAGATGTTCGGAAGCCTTTTATCGTTTGATCTTTAAATATTTTAAACACATAAGAAGATCATAAAACTCATACCTTTATACTGCCTGAAGATTTAGGACTCTCTGCCGCAGTGGCCATCTTGTAATAATTACATCCTCTGGTTTGGTTCTGGTACCATTGTTTAAATACCTCGTTATGACGTCGACGTCGTCGTCAGGGGGAGGGAGTGCAGAATTTCAAACCAAAACAAAACAAAGAATCTGACTGAGCCAGTGTTAAAATTTTCTCTTGATTCCTCAAGAGTTGTTGAGTTTTTTACGAGTTTCTTACAATTTCCATAATAATCTTCATGTTCACTGTCTGTGCCCTCATGAAAAATAGCGAATAATAGGCTCAAAGTTTCCTGTACCAATTTACCCCCGTGTCTAAGAATCCAATTTTTGGCGCCAAAATCGAAGCTGTTGTTCTGCTGATGTACTCATAGCAAAGATCCTGTGCAAAGTTTTGCCGTTAATTTGCGATCCAAACACGATCCGTACGCGAAAATAATTGCAAGAATAAGGAGAGACATTGAGATTTGATCAAGGCTAAAGATTGATTCTTTCACTTTCTACATTGTTGAAGAATTGAGCTGAAAAGGAGACACTGAGAATAATTTAGGCCCTTTTTGGCCTAACTCACTGATTGGCCTAACTCACTGATTGGCCTTCTTTTCGACTTCGTTCGTTTCGATTTTGAAAAAGATGGCAGAGTTATTCGATCAATTTGATCCTGCTTCACCCTGCACCACCTCATTCTGCACACGAATCTCAAAAGAAGACTATGAAAAACAAGGATCGGATTTAACACAACAAGCAGTTGCTGATTTGATTAAATATTTAGATTATAATCCAACTGCGTATCATAATATTCTCAGGAAAAGAAAACGAGAAGACGAAGAAAATGCAGGGATGTTATCATGGCTCAAAGTGAAAATGTTTACTGCTATGTTTGGAGATGAATACTGTGAGAAATTAGATGATAATGAAACAAAACAAAAGCTTGCAGCGTTGAAGGATGAAATGGTCAGAGCTTATAACTACTCAGAAGGTACATGGGACATAAGAATATTTGTGTAAATTATCAGCAATGTGGCACAGTGGTGTAATCCTCTGGTTTTGCAGCCAGAACAGTCAGGTGGACAGAGTTCAAATACCCAATAGAGCCCCACCATTGGAGCGTCATGACAAGGGGTCACAGACTCGATTAGGTCTTCTGTGCTTCTGCAATCCCAGCGCTTGGTGCTAAAATGCAACTTCACCTATTCATTTTGTGCAGCACAAACTAGATTTTGTACTGCCTGCATAACTCTTGTTTACTTTTCTCTTCCCACAAATTGTGCCCTATTATTTCCTCTTGATATTGTACAAAACATTTGCTCCTTGTGCATACTGAATGCATTTTATTTATTGCCCTTGTAAAAGTGACATCATGCCAGAACAGCCCAATCTATGAGCCATTTTATAATTTCAAAGAACAACTGTTCCGGTAACTGTTCCCCAATCTAGGTACAAAATTCTACCTCTTTGCGCTGCACCAGCAGATTGTTTTCACTTGGTAATGTAAGCTGTTTTGCTGCTGAATTTAATGGTGCTCTCAAAGATCCACAATCTTCCTCATTTTAGTCATACCAAAATCTGCAGAATTTGTATTTAAATCAGGAAACAGTTGCTTGATCAAGTTTTAAGCTATATCTTTTGTGCTTTGAAATCAGTTAATATTTAATCAGGGAACTGTCCTCCAATTGAGGAACTGTTACTCTATTAAAAGCAGACTATTATAGTAGTTATTTATTTGTTTTCAGAGGCTAAAGGTTCAGGAAGAAGATTCTCAAAGCGTATTGCAAGCAGAAATAAACAACATGAAGATGCTAATGTTGAAGAAGCATTCAAATCACCAATGGTCAATCACAAAAACACACCAGTAGTTGGCCATAATTATCCTGTGAAAAATTTGGAATCAGATTTTGTTGCTCCAAGCCCACCATGTTCATCAATATCAGGAAGAAAAGCTTTATCTCCTTTGAAGACATCAAACAATGCCATTTGCTCCCTTATCCCACCTCCCCCACCACCCCCACCCTTACTACCCCCACCTCCAAATTTATCAACAATTCCTCTTGCAGCAAAATGCAAGGAAGTCAAAACAAATGTCAGAAAGGTGAGAGCAATATGCTTGGTGAAGTTTTATGTCAGCAGTTATTTGGAGTCAGATAATGTCTCCTGTGGTATTTTTTCCATAACTTTGACTTTGCTTTGGGTAGTTTTTTCTTGGTCTAAAGCAATCTGGCTTTTGACTGTGAATGTGCCCTATTCTGGCCAATATGAAACTCCATAGAATGTCCAGTTGGTTTATTATCACTTCTTCATTTCAGGACCTCAATGCAAAAGGATCTCAACCTCAACATGAATCACTAAAAAATGGTTCTAATTGTCCTGTGACGAGGTAAATAGAATTAAATAAAAATGAATTTCTTGCAAAGTGTGGTTTAATCCAGAACTATACTATATATCATATTCTTTGAATAATTTTCTAATACATGCTTTTTAGAATATTGGAAGAAGGTTAAAACACAAAATGTTTTTGCTACCATATAATGAATAGGTTAATGCTAAATATGTGTTGAAGCGATTGGAAAAATTCAGGAAGAAGGTCTGTTCTTCATTGAATTTGCAATTTCAACCATTTGCCAGTAACTGGAATTCAAATATGCACACCTCATGCAAATAACACACTACTTCAAATCAAATGACAGAATTCTTTGGGATGAAATTTTCTCATCAGTGTCCACCATCTCCCTTAGGAACAGAATGAACAAGAACAGGCAAATGAGAAACAGCGAATCTGAAGGAAAAAATGACTTGATGGAATCAATCAAAGATCCAAGCTTACGTGCTGGATTGAAACCTGTCAATATTGGGTATGCTGTGCAATTTTACTGATCTTTTTTCTCTATTTTGATGAGAAATCTGCACATTGATAAAGCTGTTGAAACATCACATATGAGTACTCTCAAGTACCGAATAAACGGGGGGGTGAGAATAATCGGGGGGGTTGGAA
>REGL01000912.1:72196-117755 GCA_004194395.1 Aurelia aurita complex sp. Pacific | reverse complement strand
GAAAACCCCCCCCCCCCCGTGTTCTGGATGCTGTTCAAATTCATGATTTTGATAAAAACACGAGGTAAACGATGTCCACAGACCCAGCTGCTGTCCAAAACTAGACGCTGTTTGTTTTACCTGCAAGTAGAAGACCTGCATCAAGTGAATGGACACCAACTGATATTTAGTGCATCTTTTGCAGGTTTCTTGTACCTGGGTGGAGATTAGGATGGATCCTTATTCATGATCAAAACAATGCATTTCAGGATGTAAGTAAAACTAACATCAAATATTTTCTGCACGATAATGTCGATTCTCTACTTCCTAACGACTGAACTAAAAAAAAGGTTGGGGTCGTTAGAAGTTTTTCTTTCTTTTTTAAAGTTTCCAACGTATTCTCCCGTCTTTTGAACGATCTAAAATCAAACCTGGATATATTAAAGCAAATTCATGCTCGAAGGGAATACACAACTGTATCGAGTGGCTGCTATAAACAGGTTAAAAAAAATGGCCACGCACCCATTGTTTCTGTAGCTACATAATGAAACAGCACGTTTCAAAGTTATAAAGTACAATACAGTAAAAACCCGCACATAAGAACCTAAGATTTTGAACTCAGCCTGTTTTGGTTCTTATGCAATGAGGCACATCCAGTAATCAGGGTGTAGGTTCTTAAGAAAGGGAAATATGTGAATATAAGTCTTAGCCAAACTTCTTTACACTCTTGGCCCTATCCATTTCAACCCTAGCTTACCCATGCAGGCCCTGCCTATCACAGTTCTGTAAGTAATGTTTTAGAGTTCCGAAAGAGGTTGATTGGCAAACAGATTGCATTTATTTCCCAATGAATGAATGAAACCCTTTATTAAGAACCTAGTCATGATATCAGGCTGAAATAGTTCTTATCCATTGGGTACAAAATATATGATTTCAGGCGATTTCAGGCTGTAGGTTCTTAATAAATGAAGGTTCTTATGTGCGGGCTTTTACTGTAGGATATATTTTTAACTTAGCACAGGCCAGAGTCGATTCCCTTTTATTAAAGCACTCCCCAATATTACTTCAGTTATCTACGCCAATAACATAGGTGCTCTATCATTGTTTTTAGGTGCGACAAGGGTTATTTGATTTGGCAACACGGGTTCTCGGACCCAACACGATCATCCAAGGTGCCCTGCCTGCAATTCTCCAAAGAACACCAGAAAGTTTTTTTGATGACACCATGCGATATATTGAGGTTGGTTCAAGTAATTAGATCAAGTAATTAGTTCAAGTAATTAGTTCAAATATTGTGATTGATAAATTGAAAATGGTCATGTCAAAATTACATTGATGATAGAATTTATTCGCTAAATTTGTTTGACCAACATTTATCAGAGGATGAACTGATCAAGTGGCATTGGAACTTTTTTTGCGTTACAATGACTCTACTCAGGTGGCATCTAATTCGAGACGGACTTTTCCTGATATGATGTGTGACATATGAGGCCTGTTGTGCCCAGAAACAATGCTATAAGTTTCATCATTTTCTTTCAGAAAAATGCCGACATCTGCTCGTTGAACCTATCAGTTGTCCCTGGTTTGAAGCCTGTCAAACCCAAAGGTGCCATGTATATGATGGTAAGTCCAGCAAATTGTCCATGTTATTGTACTTTGAAATCCGACCGGGTGAGTCAGAAAAAAAAATCCCCGCTTGGAAAGCCCACTGCTCCATGAATATCAAAGCAATGATGTGTGTGTGTGTGTAATCTTATTTTAATTCGATAATTTTTACATATAGCTAACAATATATACATCATTTAAATATATACAAGTTAACTAATCAAAATCGAATATACAGAACTAATAAACAAAATTAATATTTTCTAAATAATACAATTAAGTTGGTAGGCAAGCACAAGCACTACGATATTTAAAACTGTCTTGTTTTATTGCCAATATGTTCAGTTAGGTTCAGTAATTTACCCGGCCTTTATCGGCCATTCCTTCCCGTCGGCACAGGTGATTTTCTACAGAAAGCCCCTTCCAAAAGCCTGCAAAAGCCAATGCAAACAATGAGCAAATTTTCCTTCCTAAAATTGATGACACTCGCATAAATTCATGTACTTTGTCCTCTTAGGAGAATGGAATCCCCTTGAATAGGTCATCGATACCCGGGGGAGGACTTTTTCATCCTCCTAAGAGGATAGCACGTGCTAAAGCGTCCACAAGTCATTGCTGTAAGGCCATTGTAAGGCAGAAATGGAAGGGAAATTTGTTCATGATTTTGGGCACGTTTTGAAGGTTTTTTGAAGAGGCTTTCTCGAGAAAATCCCTCATAATCTCNCATTTGCTATGTTTAGTATCCAAGAAAATTTTAATTTAGATTCTGCGAAAAGTCATTTCATAGCAAATGTGTTCAATAGAAACTGACTGGCCCCTTCTGTTAGACGTCATTGGGAGTGTCCACGGGGCAGCTTGATATAAATTTTGTTTTCTGGGTGGCTCAAAAAGGCTCCAACAGACAAAATCTAAAATCAAAGTTTTGCAGTTTATTTTATTCACAGTAATATTTAACTAAGCAGACAATCGCCATTTTGATCCACTCGGGATATGACTTATAATTGTATAGTACGCAGCACCTTTCAGTTGGCCCATCTTCCGATCAGGTGGTAGGATTTTCTCAGCAAACTTTAGGGCCTTAAATGCTGACATGTGCTTTGACTTACTTAAATTATTTAACGTAGCCTTGAGAAAGATGCTCCCAAAATAGGTAGCGACGTTTGAAAATCACTGAAAAGTACCTTCGTTCAAGCGGTCCTAAAAATTAATGGTTTTCCTTGATCTGGAATGCTTCAAAGTAAGATACTTCCAACCTGATTTTCCAGAATTTAAGGCTCCCGTTAAGAACAAGTTTCATCGTTCTTTTACCACAAAATGAACATTCCAACCTGAAATCTGCTGTACTATATAGGACTCACTTTGTTCGTTGAAACCGTCACTCAAGAGGAACTTTTCCTGCGATGTTTTAGTGCCTTGGAGTGTTTATGATTTTTCAAATATCGCAACTTATTGGGGCCAAAACTCAGCAGAGTTATTCATTCGTATTTTGCCAACTGCTTGTGTGAATTGTAGAGAGTTAAAAATGTTGTGAGTAATTTTAGAATGTAAGAGGGCTTATTTATTATCATAGTTAGTAGCCTGTATCTTTAAATTTATCCAGTGCTGTCGACTGTACGGGGTGAGTCATTAAAAACATAAAGGAATTGAATCAGCATAATAAAGGCCTTCCTCCACTGCAGTAGTTTCGGTCGGCGACCAGCGCGTTTATCAAGTGCGCATGCTCTCCAACAACAAAGCATGCGCCCTAGATATACGTGCTTGTCGCCGACCATAACTACTGCAAGGGGAGGGTAGCCTAAGACGGCAATGTATGCCCCTATCTGTCAGAATTTGCTGACTCATGGTTCTGGATGGCGCATCTGATTGGCTAACGCTCATGTGAAATGAAACTGATCACATGAAGGCATTTTGCTACAGCAAGTCCTTTTAGTTTGTTGGGAGTGATAATTGATCTTTTTCATATGAGTCACATGATACACGGCAAAGCAGGTCTATTTATCATGACTCAATGCCTTTAAAACAGCCTCCAAATTTAAGCAGCTTCCAAGCAAAATTGCCTTTGATTCTAGAACGGTATAATTGATTCTAGCGAAGTAAAATTGAATCATGTAAGAACCCGTGTACACTGTACCAAGGCATCTTTGGATCATTTGCAAACTTGTAACAGATCAGCCTCCAGTTTACACTGTTCCAACAAGGGCAGATTTTGTAATACAATAACAACAGCTGCATTTGATCGACACCTCAATTCAAAGCGATTAGCGACTGCAGACAAAGGAAATTGTCTCAATCAGTAATTCAAAGCAAAGAAAGCCGCAAAAGTTTCCCCGAAACTAGCAGGGCAAGCTCTAGCCTTGTGCAAGCGAAAGGTGGGTTTTAAGAGAAGTTATGTGCTTATAGCGAAAGAAGAAGGGTAAATCGAAAGTTCTGCCTGGCGGATTTTGTTTATTTGATTCAGGAGCTGACCAAAAGGCATTGTAATTCTCGCGTATTTGGGGCTTAAATGAAACCATTACAAAACAGCTCCTGAATGAAATAAACAAAATCCGCCAGACAGAACCTTAGATTCACCCTTCTTCTTTCGTTGTAACCACGTAACTTCTCTTAAAAACCACCTTTCGCTTGCACAAGGCAAGAGTTTGCCCTGCTAGTTTCGGGGAAAATTTAACGGCTTTGTTTGTTTTGAATTACTGGTTGAGAGAATTTCCTTTGTCTGCAGTCGCTAATCGCTTTGAATTGGGGTGTCAATCGAACGCAACTGTTGCTATTGTATTACAAGATCTGCCCATGTTCACTGTTCCTACTAATCCGCAACACTTTTGTTCTTTCCGTCTATAGAACGATTTTGTCCTGGAGCAGTGTAAACGCTTTTGAGCCATAACAATTGGTAACGGATCAAAACTGTGTTGACACATTGTAAACATGGTCTATTGCCGCATTCACACAGAAACCAGCTTTATCTAAGCATGGGTAGATTTAAACCAATCAAATGCATTCTATTTGTTGGATTGACCAATCACAAGGCCCTATCGCATAACCTGATTTAGTTGAAGCTGGTTTAAAGGCACACTGTCGTGGCGCTGATTGGGTGAATAAGACAATACAAAAGAATAGAATTAGGCAAGCTTCAGTAATTACGATGTACACTGAAATCCATGAAGGTGATAAAGATCTAACTCTCTTTATTCTCGAAACGAAGTATGACCCAAGAGCATAAAGGCTTGGTAATTATTCAGAGGCTAGGATGTTTGTTAGTTCTTTCAACATTGCGACTGGCCAATCACAGCCACGACAGTGTGCCTTTAACTTGAAAGTGAGAATGCGATATAAGCTTGCTTTTCACAAATAAAATGATTTATCGCACGGTAAAATTGGATGACAATTCCTTGTAAGAGGCCCTTTACATGAGAAATTTCAACCCGGGTTGAGTTGAACACGGGTTGAGTTTCAACTCAGCTGACGGTGTAAGCCTTCATCGCGTTTACATGAAGGAGGCCNTGAGAAAAGTCATTTTATAGCAAATGTGTTCAATAGAAACTGACTGGGCCATCCTGTTAGACGCAATTGGGAGTCTCCACGGGGCAGCTTAATATAAATGTTGTTTTCTGGGTGGCTCAAAAAGGCTCCAACAGACAAAATCTAAAATCAAAGTTTTGCAGTTTAGTTTATTCACAGTAATATTTAACTAAGCAGAAAATCGCCATTTTGATCCACTTGGGATATGACTTATAACTGTATAGTACGCAGCACCTTTCAGTTGGCCCATCTTCCGATCAGGTGGTATGATTTTCTCAGCAAACTTTGCGGCCTTAAATGCTGACATGTGCTTTGACCTACTTAAATTATTGAACGTAGCCTTGAGAAAGATGCCCCAAAATAGGTAGCGACGTTTGAAAATCACTGAAAAGTACCTTCGTTCAAGCGGTCCTACAAATTAATGGTTTTCCTTGATCTGGAATGCTTCAAAGTAAGGTACTTCTAACCCGATTTTTCCAGAATTTAAGGCTCCCATTAAGAACAAGTTTCATCGTTCTTTTATCACAAAATGAACATTCAACCTGATATCTGCTGTACTATCTAGGACTCACTTTGTTCGTTGAAACCATCACTCAAGAAGAACTTTTCCTGCGATATTTTAGTGCCTTGGAGTGGTTATGATTTTTCAAATATCGCACCTTATTGGGGCTAAAACTCAGCAGAGTTATTCATTCGTATTTTACCAACTGCTTGTGTGAATTGTAGAGAGTTAAAAATGTTGTGAGTAATTTTAGAATGTAAGAGGGTTTATTTATTATCATAGTTAGTAGCCTGTATCTTTAAATTTATCCAGTGCTGTCGACTATACCGGGTGAGTCAATAAAAACGTAAAGGAATTGAATTGGCCTTCCTCTACTGCAGTAGTTTCGGTCGGCCACCAGCGCGTTTATCGAGTGCACATGCTCTCCAACAACAGAGCAATCGCCCTAGATAAACGTGCTGGTCGCCGACCATAACTACTGCAAGTGGAGGGTAGCCTAAGACGGCAAGGTATACCCTATCTGTCAGAATTTGCTGACTCATGGTTCTGGATGGCTCATCTGGTTGGCTAACGCTCATGTGAAATGAAACTGATCACATGAAGGCATTTTGCCACAGCAAGTCCGTTTAGTTTGTTGGGAGTGATAATTGATCTTTTTCACATGGGTCACATGATACACGGCGAAGCATAGGTCTATTTATCATGACTCAATGCCTTTAAACAGCCTCCAAATTAAAACAGCTTCCAAGCAAAATTGCCTTTGATTCTAGAACGGTATAATCAATAGCAAAATGTAGTGTCCTAAGATGCTTATTCATGTGTTACTGTGGCCGACATCTAGAAGGTGTGTTCCGACAACCGCGTGTTCTAGTCTACACGTTGCTACATAATTTATGCTAATTATTCTAAACATTACACTGTTCCTACCAATTCCTACTAATCCGTAACACTTTTTTTCTTTCCGTCTATAGAACGATTTTGTCCTGGAGCAGTGTAAAGGCTTTTGAGTCGTAACAACATTGTAACGGATCAAAACTGTATTGACACAGTGTAAACATGGTCTAGTACCGCATTCACACAGAAACCAGCTTTATCTAAGCATAGGTAGATTTAAACCAATCAAATGCATTCTATTTGTTGGGTTGACCAATCACAAGGCACTATCGCATAGCCTGGTTTAGTTGAAGCTGGTTTAACTTGCAAGCGAGAATGCGGCATAAGCTTGCTTTTCGCAAATGAAATGATTTATCGCACAGTGAAATTGGATGATAATTCACGATTGTAATTCATGTTTTCCATGTTTGGAAAACGGCCATACTTTTTTGACTCACCTATTACTTTTCGAGACTTATACTTATTGTAATGTGCGAGTGTGAGTTATTGTATGTCGTTGTTAGACTATCTTCGTGTTTCTTGTGAGTTTATTGTTAGCTTGGTGTTTGGGGAGTATTATTGTTCTAAATTATTTGTATTTAACATTTTATTAGACATTCGAGTTGCAAGATCCAGAGAGGTCTTTTTTATGTTTGAACAATTCTGTTTGTGATTCTGTTAGTTTATGGAATACCCCGAGAGGCGCAACTTTAACCACATATGGCATTTTCAGGGCTGCAGTTCCAATTCGATCTCCGCTACTTGTTGAGGTAGTAAAAAGAATCCCGGTTTGCATGACCACTGCTCTCTAGATATCAAGGCAATCATTTTAGAAAATATATTATTTAATGGTGGACACGTTCAAATTTATTTTAGAATTTACTTGACTAAAATCGGCCACTTGAAAGTGCCATTTTCCCTTTAGTTTCTGCTTGGAAATTTAGGGGAAACGGACAAGTTTATCTGGGAAATTGAAGGGAAACGGACATTTCCATTTCCTTCTTGGGAAATTATGGGGAAAGTGTACGTTTCCCCAAAATTTCCCCGTGAAAAAACGTAGGGAAATTTTGTTATTTTTTGCAGTAGTAAATTATTCCGTAAAAATATGTTCGTTGCGTGTGGTACTATGTAATTGAACAGTAATATAATATATAAATGATTTAAGTACCAAAAATAGCTAAGATGTTTAAAACACATAAACTTGTTTAAAACACATAAACTTGTGTTTTAAACATCTTAGCTATTTTTGGTACTTAAATCATTTATATATTATATTACTGTAAATTATTCCGGGCAATTTAGTCCTCCCAGCCCAAGAGGATAGAATATTCTCAACGCGTTGAAAACATTTGATTGTGATTATGCCTTTTTTTATTAAGATTTCTGGGAGGGGCTTTCCCAAGCAAGGTAAAACGGATCAATTTGAACGTGTAGCTTCAATGCACCAAACGGATGATAACAAAAAACGGAGCAGTGTGAACGGAGCAATCTATGACCGGATTTTCTTATGTTTATTCTCTCTCTCCGTTTAAAAACGCTTGTGTCTCAAAACAAATAACGTAAAGATTGCGACAAAATTTGCATTATGTGTCGAGTTAGTGTTAGATCTATTTTGGACCTGTTGGCCAATGGCCAAAAATGGTTGGCCACCAGTAGCAGATCAAATGCATCATGGGATAAATTCCATAGTTACACATGACGTCATTTCCTGCTATTGTTAAGGAGGGAAAATTTTGAGCGCAATAAATTCCAAAGCTGCGAAAGGGAAACAAATTCGTTTTGATGAAAAATAACGTCAATATCTTCGAAGAAAGAGACAAGAAAACAAGACAGAAAGTAGCAGAGAAGCTTCTCGAATAGCGTGGTGTGTGTCTTTAATCGAAACCAAAGAGTGTCGAATCGAAACTGATAGCTTTATCCAGCTTGCTTGCTACGAGGCCTCTTACGTTTTAGGCCCATATTTTGTGAGAGCGTTGCTATATCGGGACATCATTGCGGATTTCTATATGTTTCGCACAGGATATTCGCCAAAGAAAGGAGCATATTTTATGAAAGACTTACTGGACAGTTTGCATTCACCAATGCTGGGTTCACCAATGGCTTTTAGTAGTTTTAAAGTGCCGAACTTTCTCACAGCTGCAAGTTCTAGTAGTAGTGGTTCAAATTTTAGTTGTTGTCCGTTACGTCTGGCCTAAATTGTATCACAAGCTAAAATAGCCCCCNCAGCTTGCTTGCTACGAGGCCTCTTACGTTTTAGGCCCATATTTTGTGAGAGCGTTGCTATATCGGGACATCATTGCGGATTTCTATATGTTTCGCACAGGATATTCGCCAAAGAAAGGAGCATATTTTATGAAAGACTTACTGGACAGTTTGCATTCACCAATGCTGGGTTCACCAATGGCTTTTAGTAGTTTTAAAGTGCCGAACTTTCTCACAGCTGCAAGTTCTAGTAGTAGTGGTTCAAATTTTAGTTGTTGTCCGTTACGTCTGGCCTAAATTGTATCACAAGCTAAAATAGCCCCCTAGCCTGCACAGCAACGCCTCCTGTCAATAAACACTTGTACAGAAGTTTTTGGAGCTGCTGAAAGTATCTGGAGTGTGTTATTTTGTTTGTTGTTGAAAGCAACATCGCGAAACAAGAAATATGAAGCTTCTGGAGAACACAACATTTGACTCTCTGAGCACAGAATTGTCGGTGGAATCTGAAAATATTCGGATTTGTGGGAGGTAATAATATACGTACCCATTATTTTTGTGGGACTCCACAACACAAACAAGCAATGGAAGAAGAATATTTATTGTTTATAGACTAAAAATATGCTGCATGCCAGATCCAGCGTCAATTGGAAATTTTGCTAACTGTGTGCATTGAATGGACCTTTTCGCTATTCTGAAACGAATTATAATTGAACAATATTTTGCTACATTTTGTAGAATTTTTGAATGCAGTGGCGGACAATTGCCCCCCCCTTCACGAGGAAAACTCAGCTTTGCGCCCCTTTTTGGCGAGAATAGCGCCCCCCATCCTGACTTTAACGCACAATTTTTTAACCATTTCAATGTAAATATGGAGGAAACATATATATCAAGGCGTCATTTAATAGTAAATCAAAGAATTTTCTTTAAAGAGCGTCCAAAAATTTTTGTGCTGCGGGCCCACTTTCCATGGTGTTTTTGCCGCCCTCTTTGCAAGTTGCCCCCCCCCCTTCAACTTCGGGCTGGATCCGCCCCTGTTTGAATGCACAATACTGACAGAAGCTCTAACGCCACTCGATCGAACCTTGCCTATAAAATGTATGAAAATAACACTTGATACAGGCTCTTTTGAAGAATAGCTAGAAGGTATATGTAATCATAGAATTTGATACGCCCATTTCCACGCCAATAATCTTTATAAAAACTTTTTAATTCTTTTTCGAGCAAGTTTTTCTGAGACCCCTCTGAGATTCCCATCCATTTGTCTGCACAATAATACAAAATCAATTTTCAAAATTTGCACACTTAGTTTAGCAATAAGAGAACATACTGACATGACCCTCTATCAGCACACAAACAAGGCAAATATTTCATTTTTTTTCAACTCCTGAACAACTGGCACAATAATAATGCCTTTGGTAGAAAAAGTGGGGCAAAACTCTTCTATCCTATAAACCAAACAAGACATTTCATGTTGGCACATTTCAAACTTTCCATAAATAGAACTGCAAAATGTATGATCACATTTGGTTTTCAATACACTGAGTTTGCAATGTCAAGACTTGCATTGTCAGTCTGCAAAGAATCAATTTTTGGTTGCATATCTGTTAATAAAGACATAATCATAGCCCTCCCCAAAAACCTTTGGATCATGTCATGAAATCACAATTTGTGAATTTGTCTTTTGCAGCCTTGAATGCTACTCCTGTAAGATGACTGGTCAAGACAAAAGGCTCTACAAGCATCTAAATACTGATGGTCATAGCCCAAACGATCTTGAAGCTTTGTCGCCACCTGAGTCGCAACTGAGTGTTTCACCAGTTTCCTATATGAAGGCCAGCAGAAGCATCAGTGTAGATGAAGATGAAAACATCATTATTTCTTCAACTTGTAGCAGGAGAACGCTGTTCTACCTCATCGCAACTCTGAATGCAAGCTTTCAAGATTATGACTTCAGTAATGCCAAATCAGAGGAGTTCAGCAGAGAACCAAATTTAGAGTGGGTCATAAATTCCATCAACAGTAATTTGTCTACTGCTATTGGAGAGCCATATGCTAAAATGAGTGCACATCTGTGGTCAAGTATTGATGAGCAGATTTCATTACAGGACTGCAATATCTACAGGTTTGCTTTAATTTCTTTGACACTTAGAGTAGATAATCCAGAGACAGGCGTGCATAAACATGGGAACGTGGGAACAAAGTTCCCAGGCAGCTTTTTCCACAGCAATGTTTTGCAGGCAGTTTTTCTAAAATAGTTTTTGATGAAATGTAATTGCAGTAAGATGATGAATGATAGCAAACAAATGGTACAAATTGCTCATGTTCTGCTGTTGAATATATGATTAATCGTTTCGTTGCTCCATGTTTAAAAACTTACTGTTTGATACCTGCATTATTACTGGTTCTGGTAATAGGCTTCTCTACCCTAGCTGTACAAATTGATATGCAGGCAGGTTTTCAGAGAATTTCTACCGCTCCCAGGCAGGTTTGAACATTATGCACGCCTGTTCAGAGAAATCCATATTGATGCCTGTCCAAATTCAGAAATGAAAGCCGGCTATGGCTATATGATATTCTGAAGGACCACATTTCCCTAGATTTTTATTTCTCCAGGTTTCATTTTTATGTTTTTAGCTTTGTTACCTGCACAAAGTCTTAATGCAAGAAAAGTCATTGTAGGATAATGCAGCACAAATCCATATCAAGGTTAAGATAAGGACTGTTTTCCTCACATTCCCATTTTTCTCCTACTGGAGAAAGTTTTTTGCACAATACTTTTAGTAAAGTACATCCTTTGCACACACCAACATGGTTTTTGCAACCTAAGAATTATTGTTTGAAAAAATTAACAATCTTTCATATGGCTCATGAATTCTTATCATAATGTGAAGGATTCTTGTCTTATTAAAGTGAATAACCTGAGTTAAAAGATGAGATCTCATAGATTTATAAATAGCCTATTGTATTTGATAATCTAGCTCGTGGCGAATGAAAGCAATGCGAAAGAAAACAAGAGGGATTAGGTGCGTAAGGCCTGCTGTATCAAAATACTGTTGAATCTTGAAATTTTATATATCATTTCCACATCTAACTTTAAGATTGCAAGTCCATTTGAATTCAAATATTTTGCATTGCCCCTTTGTTTCAATAGTCTTTTTGCTTCTTCTGGTGCATTGGAATTCTTCTTATATAAAGTTTCCCCTTCTTTCTACAGCTACAATCCAGACCTTGAATCAGATCCATTTGGTGAAGAAGGAAGTCTTTGGTCATTCAATTACTTCTTTTTCAACCAGAAGATGAAAAGAATTGTATTCTTCAACTGCAGAGCTTCAAGGTATATCTTGCTTAAGTCAGTGTTTTATTTTGTTCCGAAATCTCACTCAATATTTTCGGGAAAAGTGAAAACTGTCTTGTAGGTGTACATGGGTTAAGTCCAAGGAGAATGAGGACACAAAGAGGCTATTTTGTAAATCCGAGGAGCCAAGGATGGGCATTTTATGTGCAAGGGAGGGGCCCCAAGAAACTCTTTAATGCAGCGAGTTGTGAGGAAATTTAAGATCAAGAACTGGTGAACATGGAGCTTATGCTTCCCACACATTGATAAAGATGAATCAATTTAGCAAAGATATCATATTGATCAATCTTGTTTTAACACCACATCTACTTGAACATTTTTTACATGTTATAACCCATAATTGAATATTGATTTACCATCTAAAAAGGTTTCTTAGCTTCAAAGCTACCTCTGATCATTTTCAGCAGAGTTTCTTTATTTCTGGCGGTTTCCTATCAGCAGTTTGTCATAAATCAAATGATTGATAAGAAAAATTTGTCCATGTTTGCAGTTTGCTCACTGCTATGCTATGTAAGAATGATTATTTGAGCAAAAAAGGTTTCTTGGGGTGTCCTACTGTGAGCTAGGGTGTTGTCATATTTATAGGTTTCCCCGTGGAGTACCCCTAGACCCTTCTGAGTGCATCGCTCCTGAAACTGCTTTATGGCTAGGAGGCCCACCATCTACAATTGTCCCATGGGCGAGCTAACTCTCGGTGGCCATAGTCATATATGTCCTGTTTAGCATTTTTACACAAAGAATCAGTGTGGTCTTGATTAACATGTTTAATCACAAGAAAGAGGAATGAGGAGTCAATTAAAGGGGTTCTGACGTCATAATGTAAACAAAACGATGATTTTTGCAGTTTTTTGAAAGGTGATATTGCACAGGATTTTCGTATTTTTTTTCAAAATGAAAGTTGCTGTTTNGAAAAATTTGTCCATGTTTGCAGTTTGCTCACTGCTATGCTATGTAAGAATGATTATTTGAGCAAAAAAGGTTTCTTGGGGTGTCCTACTGTGAGCTAGGGTGTTGTCATATTTATAGGTTTCCCCGTGGAGTACCCCTAGACCCTTCTGAGTGCATCGCTCCTGAAACTGCTTTATGGCTAGGAGGCCCACCATCTACAATTGTCCCATGGGCGAGCTAACTCTCGGTGGCCATAGTCATATATGTCCTGTTTAGCATTTTTACACAAAGAATCAGTGTGGTCTTGATTAACATGTTTAATCACAAGAAAGAGGAATGAGGAGTCAATTAAAGGGGTTCTGATGTCAAAATGTAAACAAAACGATGATTTTTGCAGTTTTTTGAAAGGTGATATTGCACAGGATTTTCGTATTTTTTTTCAAAATGAAAGTTGCTGTTTGGGCATTAATCCTTGTACTTCACTAAGGAACAAACTAAACATTCATATCTTCTACGATTGCTCGGATATAAGTGGATTTTTAACGGTCACTTTTTTGTGGCTTGGGTGAAGCCACCAAACAAACTACAGAGAACAATGGATGAACAATAGATAATCCCCGACACGTGCGAGTTTATGGATTAGGAGTTTGGGAGAAGGGGCTAATTTGTTTCCCCTGTGTACGCCCATTTTCTTGGTTCAAAACTTATTAAGGTGCTGACAAGAGTTGTCATTCTATTGGTATTCCGAGGTCATCTATTGGTAGTAGGTTAAATTTTTAAAGCCTTCATTTTAGCTTGTTTGCTGCCCCAACTGATGAGATGGCCGGAGAAGGGGATACTATAATGAAGCTGGAATTGGACATGGAAATGCCTGATGAGGAATACTATGAGCCTATTACATCTCCAGGCAGGTAAGTTGTCAAATTTCTCTTACCAATGCTTTATGGTAAAGTCTTATTCCACAGCGAAGAAAATCTCACTTATCAAGTGAGTCAAATGTATGAATGAATATATTAGAAATTGTATCTATTAGAAATATAATATATGACGGATGAAATCACTCGATGTGGCCATTTCCTGTCAGTTTGTAATTCATGGAAACATGCTGTTTGTGTGTAACATTGAATGTTCTTCAATCAAAGAATTTCTTCAAAATCTTGCTGCTGTGTTTTGACATTCTTGTATGAATGCTCTACTGTTTTCTGCATTATGAAACTGTACTATTTGACGTTGTACAATATGGGAATTTGCGTGACTTTATGGATTTTTTGGCTTAACAGAAGCCATGTGTGGCAGTTAATGTCTTTTGATGATGTAAGTGCTATGGTACTAATATTTGTTCCTTTCTGGAAAGAAATATCTCGATTAAAAACGATTAAAATATCTCGAGTAAAAATGATCTCTTTCTTTTATTCAGGCTCACACCATTGCTTGTTGGATGAAGATAATTATCCGAAGTTCGAGACTTTATATGTACGAAGCTTTTGGATGTTTATCCAGTGTATCTAATAAATAGCTGATGTGGTACAAAGCTGTCTACAGTTTAATATGGGTTGGTTTTGTGCAGTTACCATTGTTCCTATAGCTGAGTTAAAGGCGGGTTAGAGGCTGCAATTCGTTACCCCAGAGCTTAGATAGAATCACAGAAGTAAAGTCAAGTCTCTGCCCCTAGCTTTATGTTCCTGTATTCAGTATTTGTTTGACGTATACATGTGCATTACTGTATCATAATCTGTACAGGCTGACAGCACGCCTAACTATGTCATTTTACAAAGGTGCATTTCTAATCAATGTATCACTGGCTGCTAAACATTTGCGGCCATGAGCACCAGGAGACAAAATGAGTGATGTCAATGGCCTAAGCTGCGATTAATGGCCTAAGCTATTCTCATCGTGATTTGACTACGTAGTTAACTCATGCTGCTGTTAAGATATGATGACAACTTATTCAAGTTCTCTGTCCCTAGCTTTATGTTCCTGTATTCATTATTTGTTTGACGTATATATTTGCATTGTATCATAATCTACACAGGCTTACAGGACGAACAAGAACAGATTTTGTAATGCAATAGCACCAGTTGCCTTTGATCGTCACCTCAATTGAAATCGATTAGCGTCTGCAGACAAAGGAAATTCTCTGAACCAGTAATTCAAAACAAACAAAGCCGCAAATGTTGCCCCGAAACCAGTAGGGCAAACTCTCACCTTGTGCACACGAAAGGTGGTTGCTAAGAGAAGTTATGTGCTTATAACGAAAGAAGAAAGATAAATCTAAAGTTTTACGAGGTAGATTTTGTTTATTTGATTCAGGCAGGAGCTGAGTAGTAATTGTTTCATTTCAGCCCTAAATACGCGAGAATTAAAATGCCTTCTGCTCGGCTTCTGAATCAAATAGAATAAAATGAAAGAGTTCACAAAATAGTATGATGGTGATCTGAAAGCTTACAAGTTTCCGAGGCCAACGCGTTAGTGTTTTTGAAATGAATTAATGACCTTTATTGTCACGTCAGCCTGTGTTACGTTATGTCACAAGGAACTCTACACAGTTGCAACGTTTTCCCGGTATTGTCACTCTTGTATAGATGTTGAAGTATTTAATGGATAGCATAGTTTCCCATATTTCTGAAAGTTAGTCGCCCCCGTTATAGTTCTCACTGTATGTGTTCATCATTTGTATTACGATTCATGTTTCGTTTTCTGGGTAGCTCAAAAAGCTGCCCGGCTGATAAGACTGTTCTTGTCGATGTAGAGAACAGTAGGGCTAATTAAGGACATGTAATACTGGTTGGTTTTGAAAGCATTCCCCGAATTAAACAAAAATTCCCTTGGCTTGAAAATAACGTCATAATTGTCAAATTTTTTTCACACTCCACAAACTGCACATTGTAATGTTTTGTCGTAACGGTGGATTGAAGCTAGCCTGCATGCAGACTATACCCAAGAAAACGGTATAGTGTGTCTGCGCTTGAAGCCATGATTAGGAGTCAGTATTGATGCAAGAAACTCGAAAGTCTCTCTTCTTGACCACAGCAAAGAAATGAGCATTTTCGTGGATTTGTATAACATGGGTACCAGAGTCCCCCTAGAAGAGCCCCCAGACACGGTCCAGAGTCCCTGTTTAGGGTAGATGGGTCATCGAGCCCATATTAATCGAAAGCTCCTCCAGAGTTCGTTTCATATGCCCTCTTCGGCATATTGTTTTCATATGATTCCTTGAAATAGATTACGTTAAAGCATTTTCCGTTAGTAGCATGACTTAGAGTATTTTGTATCGTAAGTTTAGCTAAGATATCATGAAATTGAAATCGTTCCTAGGGTAGGACTTCCCGAAAAGTGAAATGGATCGTGCATGGAAAAGTCATGTCTGGCTCATAAGGTACAGGGAAAATTATTAGCTTGGGTACTTATGTTATCTTGGTATAGTGTTGGTTTGGGGTCAGGTCGATTGGCCTTGCTGCTCCCGGCAAAGGCATCTCAAACATGCAGTCTGTAGCATGTACCCCTTTCCGCTCACCCCTCACACCCCCCAGTAACGACCCCGTCGGACATTAAAGATTCAGCGGGGAAAATTTTGAAATTATACATTTTCGACGGGGATTACAACTATCATGACGGGGAAAGGAAAGATTTCGACAATCGTCTGTGCAACTTGCATAATTTTCGACAGGGAAACAAACATTTCAGCGGGGAAATAACAGAAACAAGGTGGGGAAAATTCTAAAATTCAAAAATTGCTGGGAAATAAATTTTCTTCGCGGAGCATCGTTTCAGCGGGGTCGTTACTGGGGGGTGTCCTCGCCGTAGCATCACCTTTCGGTGTGGTTAGTTTTATTTCTATATAAATTCAAAGCAGTTTGAACTGTTGTAATCTACTGTATCTTATGTAAATCAGTTTGCACTCAACTCATTTATAGTCTGTCTCAAATTAAATGTCATTTGCAAATGCCCGCTAATAACAACAATAAAAGTGTTTTGCAAAGGAATTTTGCGTTGTCGCAAATCTCAGATGATATCTAATTTGGGATGGACTTTAGATCTTACCATGTACTATAACGCTGTTGTAAAATTTAGCTGCATTATTGCTGGCGAAATATGTATAAGACGCATTGAAGACTTTTATTGTCATTTCCTTTTGTGAAGATTCGAGAAATATCAGAAAAGTGAAAAAAAATATTTTTAATCCAAAGGCCCAAATCTGATTGGATGATTTCCAGGCAACGTAAGAGATTATATTACAACGTTCTCATGTTCACTACCTGTACCCTCTTGAACATTTCAAAACGAAGCTTTTCGGCCTTTTCGAGGCCTTTCCAATTTTTAGACGTTACTCAAGCACGTTCCGAGTAATGTGATACAGGGAAAAGCTGAAAGTATAAGTAAAGTAACAATATGCGAAATGTTTTCTTGATGACGAGTCTCTTATATTTCCCCATGGTTAAAGTTTCTTGATTTTCGGCGATCTGAGAGCCAGGTGTCTTGTTTCTTGTAAGCAGTTTCCTATATAAAAAGTTAAGTGTATGTCTTTTGAGTTTTTGAGTGACAATATTCGTGGATTTCAACTTTACAAGAGACAAGGTTTTTAAATGCCTGATTCTTTATCAATGGCAAAAACATAAAGTTTGCGCAAATTGTAAATTTCAGTTTTAGAATCTCCAATCTTTATTGCAATGCGTATGCAATGTGCAAATCTAGGCTTGACCAAATTGAAGTGGATAGTAAAGATTGAAGTGGATGAAATATTGCTTCGATTTGGTTCATGGCCTAATTTTTCCCGCACTTTTTGGTCGACTTTTTAAAAGTGAAGAAAGAAGGGCGAAGCGGAGATGAACATAGAAGAAGAGGCAGACGAATCTTATAGATGGATAGCAGTGATGCCAAACACACACTCATTGATGACTGGATGAATGAATATCTAATTGGGAACGGTTATGCAATATCAGGTATTTCGAGCTACAGCTAGGCTACTCATGCCACTTCACTTGGCCTTACGGAGAGCGCGCGGGAGGCAGCAAGGGAGCACAAATTTGTCGGCAGGCCAATTAGGTTCAGTTTTCATTTTAAAATTCCATACATACAAAATTCACTAAACAAGCAACATTAGATTAAAATTATAACAAGTTACATTGACAACAAAAAAGTATCTTAATATAAATAATTACATACAATTACCAAATTACTAAATTACAGAAAATAAAATCAATCATAAATTTTACAAAATGGTTACATAGATTTTGCATGGGGAGGAATTTCTTAGAATGCAGGTAGAAGGTAGAATGCAGGGCCTAGTCAAGCTACTATTTACTGCAGAGGGCAACCAATGACCCACGCACAAGTCTGCAGAGTGTGGTAGCTGCACGCATGAGATTTTTTCAAAACTTTTATGTGCACGCCGATTTTGAACAAGATCTTTTGTTCATTACTTTGAAAACAAAGGAATCAAAGACCTTGCACGCGAGCAAACAAAGGAATCAAAGACCTTGCACGCGAGCACGCCACTGTTTCCTTGGTCTGCATGCGCGAGATCTCATCGAGAACTGCCATACTCTGCAGACTGGCACACGCATACGACGAGACATTGTTCTACAAAGCAATCAAACCAGTCAATGTTCTGTTGGAATAACAATGTATTTGCCATTCGTATATTCATTGAAAGGCGGTACGACATTTCTGACTGTGTGCCTATGCGTGTGGGTTTGTTGGTTGTTCATAGTTCATTTTTGGTTCACAAAATATAAAAGATAGCTGATAGACTATATGGTCATATAAAATAAACTAGATAGATTTTGACATAAAATACAGCTTAATGAAAAAATTCTCAGATAACAAATTTAATCCTTTAAATAAAGTTGTAATTTCTCTTCCACATATTGTTAGATAGTTATTTTGATAAATGTCTCTTATTTTCAGGGAACACTTTTCAATCGAAGAGTGAAAGAGTTTGGATCATGCTTATGTTGAAGAAAGGAAGATCCATCTTGAACTATGATGAATCAAGACTACCACTTTTGATCAAGATTCTGCAAGAGTTGATTGAAAAGATCGAAGAGCCTGAGCTAAGATGCAAAATTATTAACTGTGTACTAAGTACAAAACTCAAGGTGAGCCTTTCTCTCCCCCTCCCCTTGGGGGCTGATCATATGAGAGTTTTCAGCCCATTTGTAAATTTAGCCAGGCTGACAATTAGCCCTGTGTTGTGGTCAAAGTGTTGCAAAAACAAAGTTGCGATTACATTTGATAAAAGTTTCATCCTGGTCTGCTGGGCTGAATTTTCAGCCCACTTTTATCAAACAGGCTAGGATTTTTAGCTCAATCAAATGGGCTGAAAATGTCCATATAATTGCAAATCATAATCTTTAACCGCGCTGAATTTACTGGAGCATGCGCATGCCCTTTTGAATTGATTTCTGTCCCAAATACAGATTTCAGCCTTGGCTGAAACCACCATATAATTTATGCAAATTTTAGCCTTTGTTAAAGTTACAAACGGACTGAAAACTCTCATATAATCAGCCCCTTAGAGTCTGTAATCACAACCAAATATTTTGTTAACATAACATCTTTTTCTTTGATTGAAATGCCTCTAAAAATCTTTTTAGCAATCACAAATAGCTAAATCTCCATGGCTGGTTAGTCTCCCCATTAATATGAATGAAGTATGGAAGGCTTAAAGGGATTCCTAAACTTTGTAGCTTACTCAAGTAATGTGCATGACAAATGGATTGTTCAGAGAACTTATCAGTGTACATCCAAAGGAAATATACATCAACCTAAATCAACCTAATAGATCAACCTAAAAGTCACCCAACAAATTTGAGCAAAGTAGGCTGAAAAAGATTCCCTAAAGATGACAGTAGGTACCAGGTGTCCCAAATAAAGTACTCCCATTTGAAAAATCCCCAAAATTTGAATACACACCTGATTTTGGATTTTCTTTTCTTTTCAAGTAGATCAAGGGCCAAATTATTATCCAATTTATAGTTATTCTCGTAATTAGTTTCAAAATTAGCGAATTTAGCTCTTTTTAGGCCCACCTTGTTTTGAATCATACTGCAAAAAAGCATTGATGATTGCCAGATCAATTTCTTTGTGCATGTAACGCTTCTAGTTTGGTCATAAATTACAGAAAGAAATGTGCACTATCATTGGAGACTTCAATAATGATAAAAAAAATGTGAAAATTTTTTGACTCTTACGTAAGATTGAGTATTTTGCTTGAAAAGCATAGCTCAAAATAAGGTTTTTCAAAGTATAATTTCTTTATCTTGCTGTATCAAAAGCAAACATTTTATCATCTATGAATATTTTTTGGTCTTTGACAAAACAAATCAAGCAAAATTTTTATCAAAGGTTTGATAATCAATTTTTGGTAATTTTTCAAACAGGAGTACTTTTTTATGGGAAAACTGGTATGTTGTTAAATGAACATACAGTATCAGTTTAGTATACATCCAAAGGAGATGGATAGACCTAAGAATTGAAAATGAGGTAGGCTGCAAAAGATTCCCTAAAAACTAGGTAGCTTCAAGACTTTGCTGACAATTAAACTATGAATCCTGTTTTCAGATCGCATTGAACACATATCAAGAAATGTGCAAACCTGGAAACTTGACAGAAAGCCAAAGAATTTTCATCATTGAAAAACTGCTTCTTTTGGATGAAAGATTTGTGGATAAACTGGTGAGAGTACCACTTTTTATTACGCTACATGTCTGATGCTGATCACTGAATTTGGTGATTGACTAAAATTGACTGAATTTCCTTGAATGACTTCTCATTACGTTCTCTCACTGTTAGAATTTGCTATAAATGTGTTAAATGCTGTAAACATGGGTTCCTAAACTTTTAAAACTATTCAATTTATTAATTTTTTTTAATTTGCTCACATCAATCAACTAAAAAGGGAAGAACAGAATTTTTTAATTTCTTACAAAAGTTAAACATTGGAATTAAGCTTAGTAAATCAAAGAGTGAAAATTATCTAAAAAGCCAAAGGAAAATTGGCTCGGTGCATCACTGGTTTTCTGGTATTTTGTTGACAAATCATAAGGACTCCTGGAAAATGTATCACTTCCCCCCACAGTGATATCGAGGCCCTACTCCATTGCCTCCTTTGCAACTGCGTAATTATGACATAAGTCCATAGAGTTTACTCCAGGGGATATTCCTATTGCCCCTTCACATGTAGAGCCAAAGGCACACATCTGCTGAATTTTACAAGGTAGTAACAAGAACAGATTTGGTAAGACAATAGCGCGAGTTGGTTTTGATTGACACCGCAATTCAAAGCGATTAGCGACTGCAGACAAAGGAAATTCTCCCAACCATAAATTCAAAACAAACAAAGCCGCAAAAGTTTCTCTGAAACCCCTGAAACCCAAGTAGCTAGCGCGCTCATTGTGCATTCCAGAAATTGTTTTTAAGAGCAAACATGAGCATACATCGAAAGGAGAAGAATATATCTACACATCTACCGCGGGCATTTTATTTCTTTGGTTCAGAAGCTGAGCAGTAAGCGTTTTAATTACACCCAAAATAATAAGAGATTTGAATCGCGTCCCAATCGGCTTTTGAACCAACTAAATTAAATGCCGGTGGCAGATGTGTGGATATATCCTTCTTCTTTCGATCTATACTCATGTTTTTTCCTAGAAAAAATTTCTGGAATGCACAACGAGCGAGCTAGCTACCTGGGTTTCAGAGAAACTTTTGCGGCTTGGCTTGTTTTGATTATCTGGTTGAGAGAATTTCCTTTGTCTGCGATCGATAATCGCTTTGAATTGAGGTGTCAATCAAAACCAACTCGTGCTATTGTCTTACCAAATCTGTCCTTGTTCAAGGTAGTATGTACCAGGTGTTCCCAAAGAAGGTTCTCCAGTTTGAAAAAATCTCCAACATTTTATTATAAGGCCAATCTTCAAATTTCTTCCTTTGGCAAGTAGATCAATTGGTAAGTAATGAGAACAAACATTTTATCATCCTTAAATATATTTTGATCATTGACGAAAGCGGCCAAAAAAGAAAATTTTATGATACGTTTGATAATCGAATTTTGGCGATTTTTCAAACGGGAGTACTTTCTATTGGGACACAATTAGTAGCTTTGCACATTGTTAGAGGTGTCAGGGGGTATAACCCCCTAAGCAGGCAAATCCTTATCGCTGCTGCAGGAAATGTGTAATTGACTGTCTAGTTTTCTTCTTAGAGTAAGAAAGAGGAAGAAGAAGTTACTGCTCACATTCAGGAATTGAAAGATTTAATCTTGTTTAAATCTGACATCATTGGACAAATCCATGCAGAGCGAGGTGCCAAGCAAGCATGCATTGATGAGCTTGAAGAAGTAACTCAAGGAGTTTTGCAAATATGTGGAAAAGGTTTTTTGGAGAAGGTATATATAAAACTTAATTTTGTTTCAAAGTTTTTCGAGAATGGATTATGTTAAAGCCTGTCTCAAATTTGATTGCTCGTAAAAATGTTCGCGAATAGAACTAAACTTGATTGCACGTAAAAATGTTCACCAATAGAACTAAACTTGATTGCACGTGAAAATGTTCACGAATAGAACTAAACTTGATTGCACGTGAAAATGTTCACGAATAGAACTAAACTTGATTGCACGTGAAAATGTTCACGAATAGAACTAAATTTGATTGCACGTGAAAATGTTCCGAATAGACTAAATTTGATTGCACGTGAAAATGTTCACGAATAGAACTAAACTTGATTGCACGTGAAAATGTTCACCAATAGAACTAAACTTGATTGCACGTGAAAATGTTCACCAATAGAACTAAACTTGATTGCACGTAAAAATGTTCACCAATAGAACTAAACTTGATTGCACGTGAAAATGTTCACCAATAGAACTAAACTTGATTGCACGTGAAAATGTTCACGAATAGAACTAAACTTGATTGCACGTAAAAATGTTCACCAATAGAACTAAACTTGATTGCACGTGAAAATGTTCACCAATAGAACTAAACTTGATTGCACGTGAAAATGTTTACGAATAGAACTAATGCAAATGCTTTGTATGAATTGAATGATGTTTTTTTTTCCAGAATTTGAGAATTTGAGATGCCAAGCTAATCACGCCGCCCAACCCTCCTGAAATGTCATAGGCCCGAGATTTCGCAAATGGCGTGACAGTTGGTCTGGTATCAGCAACTTTTGCTGCGTACAGCGGTTGTGAACGGCAACATTGAAAAAGGAAATGTATCTCCTTCCATTTATCATCGCTCGACAGGACCTATCGGTTGGTTGACTCCAGCGATGTGAATTTAGCTTTAATCAATGGCCTATCACTATCAAAATGTTCCTCGATAGTTAACTTGAACATAGATACGTCGTTTGTTGGTATTGGTGCTTTGAGAGCAGAAATATCAATCTTGAAAGTTCAAGTTTGCGTCCACTTGCAAACCAGAGCTTTTGCCTTTTGGCCTAAGCAAATTTCTGAACCACATCGAAATTAAGAACTGAATTTTATGAAAAATTAAGAACCTTCCCGATGGGTGACTGGGGGATGACTTCCGGAAAACAGAATAGCACTAAGATCTAACATTGGTCCAATTTTATCAAGGCTCTCGTTGATTTATACGCTGTGCCTTAAGAAATTGCTTAGGCGAAAAGGCTAAAGCTCTGGTTTGCAGGCAGAGGCATATTTAAGCTTTCAAGATTGATATTTCTGCTCTCAAAGCACCAATACTAACAAATGAGGTATCGACGTTCAAGTTAACTATCGAGGAACATTTGGAGAGTGATTGGCCATTGATTAAAGCTAATCTCACACCGCAAGAGTTAACCAAATCCGCGTACATTTTTTGGGACACCCGGTAGAAGTTTGGTTTGCAAATTATTTTGTCTAGATGCTTTGCGAATCATTTTTGTATCCATAGATCATGATGAATTGATTCCTACTTTTTCAGGTAGCGAATGCAATAATGAGAAGTGGAGAAACCACACATAATACAAGGGATGAGGCTCAGACAAACGGCGAAAGAACTACATCCGAAGAGAATGGTATCAGTTGTCTTGCTACCGAGAAGCGAAGTAGAAAATCAAAGAAATCTTCAATGAAAAGCAAGATAATAAAGGTAAGAGAAACCGTCCAAAATGATTCATGTGCCAGTAAAGAAAGTGAAATGTACCTTCCCGAAGAACGTACGCTTGAGAACGAAGGCTTAAATTCGCTTGAGAAATCCCCTGAAATGCAGCCTTTGGTAGCATTTGACAGAAAGCAAGCATCCCTATCGTCAAAGGCCCCAGAGACGCCTAAAATGACTGATGTTGCATCTGATGTGAATATAAGAGGCCACGGGAGACATAACAATGCAAAAATCAAGACGTACAGCAAGGCTGATAATGGGTATGAAAAGCGACATGATGCCATTTCCGGGAGTAATGTATGGGTGGACGAAAATAAGGAAATTGCGCCCACTGAAAAGAGAGATTCATATTTCAAAACAAGGTCCAGCGCTCTGTTAGAATTATCTCCAGTTAAGCTGAAGTCCATTAGTCCAAAGAGAGCATCTTATTTCAAGACGAGGTCGAGCGCTATGCTGGACGTATCACCTGTTCGATTAAAATCTACGAGATTGCAGACGATAACACAAAATGCTCACAGGAGAGGATTCGAAGGCTCTGATGGTGCGGGAATAGATACAGCTTGTGGTTCACGGATACAGACGGCTGGCAGTGCTACAAGACGGCAGGCCAGAAGACAAAGGGATGGAGGTAAACGAATTGAAGCTTCCGATGGTGTGGGAAGACAGACGGCTTGTGGTTCGCGGATTCAGGCAGCTGCTGTTACTACGATAGCGAACCCTTTCGAATCATCATCTCAGGAAACTAATAGTACACCAGAAGCATCGGTTCCTTCAACGGCTTCTAGCCCCTCCTCTCGATGCTCGTCGTCCGTTTCAGACATATTTCTGGATAGGAAGCATCAAGCGTTAGGCGCATTAGGATCAGGGCAACGTACCTCCACTGACTCGTCCTATTTCGCATCAGCGGAGTCGAGTTCTACAGTGGCTAGTAAAGAGCTCTCCGCCTTGAGTTTGCCTCTTTCTATTGATCTTGCTAAAGTTAAGTTAAACAAGCTGCCTGTATCCATCAACCGCGCTAAACTGAGTTTAAATTTCGCTTCAACCACTTTCATGAAAGATAGTGACCGGGTAAGGATTGCTGCCAATGGGGAGATCGCTCCTAGAAGAAATGAGTGGACTACTTTGCACTCAAGATCTGCTCAGGAAACCATCGAATTAAGTCCTGAATATTTACCGATAGAAGATGCCACTGCTCAGGAAACCATCGAATTAAGTCCTGAATATTTACCGATAGAAGATGCCACGAGTACTTGTCATCCGGCTTTTCACGATGCTGATATGCCATCTGGGAGCTCGACGGCTACTTCCAGCCAAGAGCACGGCTCTGATCACATTGGCCTTGATTTACGACCAGGAGCGGCTTGGTCTGATTTATGCAGAGCGGAGGAGCAGTCTCAAAAGATAGCACTAACTGGATCGTCGGATGAAGCGACTTCCAGTGCTTCAATAATAAAACAGTCACCTGAGGCCCGTGCTTTGGCTACTTCAAACTTTTACTCAAAGAAACCGGTATCTATTAACAGTCAAAGCCAGCGTGTAGCGGCATCAGGTAAGCTTAATCGAGCAAAAAGAAAGCTTGTTACATGGACAGAAAGCCCTAGGAGCAAAGCATTGAGATTGCTGAGTGGTAACGGAAAGAAAGGGAGGATACCTGCTAAGAAATCTGGTGCGCTGAAAGAAGAACTTGAGAAACTGAAACGTAATAGACCAGTCCAAAGATTTGTTGTATCAACTAAGTTGTGGAATCATAAGAGAAAGAAAGAGGATTGTAAAGTTGATGAATTATGTCAAGGTAGTTCTTCATCGAAAGATCGATATCGCTGCAACACTGAAAATGATCGTAGCGACGATGGAAGTAATCGCAGCAATATTCAAGGTTTCTCAAGGAAGGTAATGTTTGTTGACAATAACAGGAAACGTAGCTTTCACGAAAGAACAGGGAAAGATGTCCAGAACAAGACAAATATTAGTGGTGACAGTCAAAATCATCTGAACGATGAAGTAACTGAAAATTGCACTTCGCCACTCTTGTTTGCATCGACACCAAAGTCCTCATCACTCTCAACAAGAGGCCTCGATTCTAACATAAATGCCTCGTTTGCATCTTCGCGAAACCCGAACTTATCTTCGACTCCGTCAGCGAAACCTAAACTTGCCTCCAGATTCGTAGACGTTGGGTCAAAGCCTGACCAGTTTTATAGGACGGTTGGTGAAATTGACGGTGAAATGACAGATGCGAGTTCTGGAACGCAAACTCTGTCTTCTGGTGGCAGTTCGCCATATGGCAGCCTTCAAAGAAGCAATGTTGACTTGAAATTTCTAAGGAAGGAATCTTGTAGGAACAAACTGCTTGACAAGATCGACAAAGAATTGCAGGCTCTTGGAACAGTTATGGAGGATACCGATGCAAGAAAGATTCTTAAAAATGCATCCTTGGCGTTTGAAACAAATGGAGATGACATATCGCAGAGAGTTTCATTGAATAGATCCTACCAAATTTTGGATCGAACGGAACAAAGTTCTGGCACGATTTCGATTGAGAGTTCAAGAAGCAAGACATCAGGTTCCGATCTGTCATCCAAAGGAGGGCTTTTTGGAAGTAAAGACAGCATTTCTGCGAAGTTAAACCATGAAGACCCAGAGATGCTTAGTGGGTTGAAAAGTAGCAAAGAAGTAAGCAAGGGTGATAGAGTTTTAGTCAAGCTGGGAAAGGCAGTTACAAGTTCTACGATAGCGATGCCGAATACTTTGAGAGAGAAAGAGGCATGTACTGAGTCAACTGGTGAAACCCAACTAACACGCTTTGACATTAAGCCTAGAAGACGCTTAGCAGTGAGTAAGAGCATAAGAGAAGTTATTTCTTCACATGAGAGTTCGCCCACAAGCAAGGGGGCTACATTGGATGCCACTGATCACAACAACAATTTCATGAGGAGAAAGGTTTCGTTACGCGACAGCCTGCCTACAAGCAATGGTATTGCAACGAACGCAAAGGATGAAAACAATAATTTTCCTATACAAAGCAAAAATGGGCCAGCGAGAAACGTAAACAATGAAGGAACAACGGGGGATTGTGTACTGTCATTCCAGAACAATACTCCTGAAACTGAAAGCGATTGGACAGTTCGGAACATCAACAACCACCAAAAAGACGGCGGAAAGAAGCCATTGCAGTGCATCATCGAGAAAGCTGCAACCAGATACCCTAGCATTGTTGCTGACGATACAATGATAGAAAATGCAAGGAGTTTTGACCGCAACGATAATGCTAACGACCCTTTAAGGGATAGAGGCTCCATGGAATTCGACAGTTTCATGTCCTTGATAGATGAAAGTCACTCAAATCAGCAAAATGAAATAATATCGAAGATCGATAAACAGAAAACGGTTATCGAGATTTCAGATACCGACAGTGATAGCTTGAATGAAATCGAGAACGGAGTTGGCACGAAGCGATTCAGTAAATTTGCTAATGAAAGGTTGAATCAATACCCTGACTGTATTAGCTTGAGTTCTTGTTCAGATTTAAGTTTAAATCTTAGTGAAAGTTTGGGATAGCTTGGAGTAACAAGGACGGATTTGGTAAGACAATAGCACGAGTTGGTTTTGATTGACACCGCAATTCAAAGCGATTAGCTATCGCAGACAAAGGAAATTCTCTCAACCAGTAATTCAAAACAAGCAAAGCCGCAATAGTTTCTCTGAAACCCAGGTAGCTAGCTCGTTCTTTGTGCATTCCAGAAACTGTTTTTAAGAGCGAACATGAGCATAGATCGAAAGAAGAAGGATATATCTACACATCTGCCTCGGGCATTTAATTTGTTTGGTTCAGAAGCCGATTGGGGGGCGATTCAATTCTCTTATTTTTTTAGGTGTGATAAAAACACTTACTGCTCAGCTTCTGAACCAAGGAAATAAAATGCCTGTGGCAAATGTGTAGATATATCCTTCTTCTTTCGATCTATGCTCATGTTTGCTCTTGAAAACAGTTTCTGGAATGCACAACGAGCGCGCTAGCTACTTGGGTTTCAGAGAAAATTTTGCGGCTTTGTCTGTTTCGAATTTATGGTTGAGAGAATTTCCTTTGTCTGCAGCCACTAATCGCTTTGAATTCAGGTGTCAACAAAGCATCTCATGCTATTGTGCTACAAAATCTGTCCTTGTTTGCTTGGAGTAGTTTCGAATTTCTTTTTGGAGTTCTAAGCACTGGGAACAAGGGCAGATTTTGTAATACAATAGCACGAGTTGCTTTTGTTGACACCTCAATTCAAAGCGATTAGCGATCACAGACAAAGGAAATTCTATCAACCAGTAATTCAAAACAAACAAGGCCGCAAAATTTTCTCTGAAACCCAGGTAGCTAGCTCGTTCTTTGTGCATTCCAGAAATTATTTTTAAGAACAAACACGAGCATAGATCGAAAAAAGAAGGATATATCTACACATCCGCCGCAGGCATTTTGTTTCTTTGGTCCAGAAGCTGAGCAGTAAATGTTTTGATAACACCCAAAAAAATAAGAGAATTGAATCGCCTCCTAAACGGCTTTTGAACCAAACAAATAAAATGCCCGCGGCAGATGTGTAGATGCATCCTTCTTCTTTCGATCTACGCTCATGTTTGCCCTTAAAAACAGTTTCTGGAATGCACAACGAGCGAACTAGCTACCTGGGTTTCAAAGAAACTTTTGCGGCTTTGTTTGTTTTGAATTGCTGGTTGAGAGAATTTCCCTTGTCTGCAATCGCTAATCGCTTTGAATTGAGGTGTCAACAAAAGCAACTCATGCTATTGTATTACAAAATCTGCCCATGTTAGCACTGGGTTGTTTCTATGAGTAGCTACGACGGGAGAAAAATGTTTCAATATTATTCGGAATGACAAGATTTTCCTACGGATCTTACTGTTTTGAAATTGATTGACGGTTCGCTTTGGTAAAAGAAGGGCAGATTTTGTAATACAATAACAACAGTTGCGTTTGATTGACACCTCAATTCAAAGCGATTAGCGACTGCAGACAAAGAAAATTCTCTCAACCAGTAATTCAATACAAACAAAGCCGCGAGTTTGCCTGAAACTAGTGAGGCAAACTCTCGCCTTGCGCAAGCGAAATGTGGTTGTTAAGAGAAGTTACGTGCTTACAACGAAAGAAGAAGGGTAAATCTACAGTTCTGTCGTCTGGTGGACTTTGTTTAGTTGATTCAGGAGCCGAGCAAAAGACATTGTAATTCTTGCGTATTTAGGGCATTTAGGGCTTGAATGAAATGAGTACGAAACATCTCCTGATCCAAATGAACAAAATCCGCTAGACAGAACTTTAGATTTACCCTTCTTCAAAATAGCTACTGTTGATTTCAATGTAAATAAACGATAGGTTCATTTCGTAAATTACTTTCATATAACTCTTAAGAATTTTAGCCAATGTTTAACATTTTGTTATAAAAGAATATCTCATGTTAAAAGTTTTACAATTTTGCTTAAAGGTGATCTGAAGTGAAATTTTTTATCTGTGCAAATGAATAACACTATTGAATGATGAAAACTTCTGTGTAAATTCTTTTTAATATCTTGTTTCATTTTCGAGCTATCTACTTATTTGTATGATTGGCTGATGACGTCATTTTGTTTGCAAAAAGTAAAGAAACTATAAAAGGTTGACTACCGTCAAAGCTCTATTAAGCCCGCGGGTCCGCAGGGGCTTATTCAATTTTGGACACTTTTTAGTCCTTTTTGCACCACATTTTGCGGTTTAAACATACACTTTTACGAAGTAAATACATGAATCCGACAAAGCACACATCAAAATTAACATGCATTTTATCTCAAAACACATCAAAATTGACATGCAAACTTATTTAGCTCAATAAACGGAGAATCTTTGGTAACCTCTGGAATTTGATATAAGTAGGGGGGCTAAAAAGAGAGGGGGCTCAATAGTGCTTTTACGGTATGTTCCCAAAGGGAAATCTAATCACAAATATTTTTTCAATTAAAATGCCTTTCTAAACATCATATTAAGTCATAAGACAATTTATATTACATTTATTCAGCTCAGCTGAAATGTTTCTTACAACTGTAACCATTAGGAAATAAGATACAGCTATATTTCCATATGTTGTCCTGCTAATTTGCGAGCAAGATGACGTCTTCAACTGATCTTAAAATCAATGGATATTTTGAAAACGAAATGCGATATCAAAGAAATTTAAACAGGATTCCTTATTTTTCGACAATGCTGCTCATTGGCATTGATAAAAATGTTCACTTCAGGCCACCTTTAACCATCACGTTTTTTGCGTTTTTATTGACATTAACGATTTCAAAGTTATATCATTTTAACAGTTAGGCCTATTTATTGTTTGAAGATAGCTTTCATCACAAAAATGAGACTTTTTCACTTCTCTATGTCAATATTCTATACAAAAAGTTGCCCCGTAGATACCCCATACATTTGGCTGATACTACATACAGAAATAGCTTAAACATATCTTCGACAAAACAGTACATATTTCTTGAAGAAATCTAGCGATACTGTTGATGTTTCTTAGGGCCTGATTAAATGGTGAGTTTCATTCAACCCAGGGCTGAAAATTTCTCATGTAATCGAACAAAGCAATTTACAAGTCGTTCACCAGGGAGGGAAGCTGGAATTTCATCTCGGGTAAGCGCGGGTTGAAATCCCAGCCCTATTATGGTGAAAACTCTCATGTAATCGGCCCCTTACTTTCAGACCACTGTAAAGGCCAAAATACCATTATTGTAAAGGCCATTATTGAAAGGGTAAAAGCTAATATTGTTTTAATAAAGTTGTTACTTTCCTTGGGGTTTGGTAATTGGCGGCCTCGTGTGTGCTTCTTTTTAGTTTTTGCTGTACAATAGTCTCGTGAGAGCGAATTCTCCAGAGAATGAAATTTCCTTTGATTTCCTAGCGAAAAGTTGAAATAGCGAGCGAAAGGAAAGTCCCAAATGACACAGATCGCAAACTTGTATGTAGTGCAGAAAGTTCGTGCAAATCTATAAGTTACGCATGCAAGAAGAATATAATTCATGAGGGACAACTTGAAGTGGAAACTAGATGCAAGAAGGCGGTGTCACTCAGAATTCTCGAGTGGAAACCGGCCTTAAACTGTTTTTCTCATTGTCAGTAACTCCCGAGGGGCATTTCACTTCATAATAATCTCGTACAACTTTGTCAAAAATTCTTTTGTCTTCAAGAAGATCCACCAAAACACTTAAAGTCCTTTTGTTCTGAAAAATCTCGTGCGCTTTTTGGAAAGAGTGAAATGCCCCTTGGTGACTCCCATGCAAACGCTTCCGAGAAAGTATGAACATTTTGAAACAAAGTTGACACTTGGCGACATGCACCGCTACTTGAAAGAATGAACGGCCTAAAAAAGACACGTCAGTACAGACACGTTTCAAGTCACCGAAGTAAAGATGGTGCGGCCGGGTGGAAAATGAAGGAAACGACATGATTGTCTAGAAGTTACCTGGTGAGTTTTCTCTTTTTGTCCACTGTGATACATTAACAGTTTTATGAACTATCGATCTTAAAGAGCCATTATCATCCAGGGTTCTTTGCGGCGGGCATGCTGAGATTTCAGACTGTCTGAGAAGGAAATCACATTTAGCTTGAACGGCAACTATACACGTTTTTTTTTCATAAGAAACTTGAATCAGCACTTAGTACTAAAAGTTTCTTAATTTCGCATGAAAATTTCGGTGTTTTAGTAGTAAAAGTTTCTTAATTAGTTTCTTATTTTTTGGGCCTAAAATTGCGGTATTGTTCGAAGTTGAGCCTTCTTCTCGAGAAAGGGCTTCCATTTTGCATTGACATTGTCATCAAGAAGAAGCCATGCACATCAAGGCAAAAATTTACCAATTTTGCAGTTAAAAGTCAAGAAAAGACGAATGTACCTTTGTTGGAGAGACATAGAATAAGAGAGAAATACAGAAATAAAGTTTTATAGTTTCTTAACTGTCTTGAGCGTAGTACTAGAGTTTCTTAAATTTTTGGTCATCGTAGTACTAGTTTCTTATAAACCAGTTTCTTATAAAAAAAACGTGTATAGATCCACGGTGTAGTAGTTGAAGTGATAGGACCAGATATTGAAGCAAAGAGTGCAAGGAAACAAGCGAATCCATGTCATAAGTCTATAGGAGCAATTCAACTAAAGTAACATATCTATCAGCTCAACCACTGCAGTGTGGATCCATGTTTCCTGCTTAGGCCAAATTTGATTTTTCAGACTGTCTGAAATTTTAGCGAGCCCGCAAAGAACGTTGTTAAACAATGTTCTCTTCGATGTTTACATCCTGACTCGCTCTGGCCAATCATCTTCCTCTCCCGTTCCTCCTGTGTTTTCCTGCTTTGGTATCACTGCTTTGGCCTCGATACCTCCCGGAGTTAATAGCAGAGCACTGAAACCCTCTATCATTTAGACGTGGGCACAGCTGCTGCTACAGGCTTTAAACAATTACCATCTGGGTATTTTTCTTTGAATCGCTTGACTACCTCTGGGTCGACTAGATTTACACCTTGCAACTGATTTCCAAGTGTGATCCTAAAAATAAAATCAACAGACACTGTTTTAAATCAATGATTTAATGACGATTTTAGGACTCATACACCTTCAATAAAAAGATCTTAGACCCAATGGTGGATACAGAACGAACCATTTATGTATCATGCGCGCATTTCTTATTAGAACTTGTTATAAGAAACTCAGATCACTAAAAATTAAGAAGGTCCAGTACTGGAAAAAAGTGTTTAAGTAACTATTTATTTTGGATCAGGAACTCCTTGGCAAGTGTTTACTTTATAATCTTTCACTTGTTTCCTGTATCATATTACTCTGAAGGCATTTGAGTAAAGTCTGAACATTGGAAAGCCTGCAAAACTTTGTTTTGAAACGCTAACGAGGGCACAGAAAGTAAACATGAACCTTGCTATAGAATTTGTAAGAAACTTGAAAGAAACTCTAAGAATTTGAAATCTGATGATTTAAGGGGCTCCGTCTCCAAATTTCAGCCGAAACGGTGATTTTGCAGTTGTCTGATATGGGCAACATCACACGGATGTTCATCTGTTGTTTTTCAGAAATGAAAACATCATTTTGAAGATAACCTTTGTACTTCACAGAGGAAAAAACCAAACATTCTTTACGATTGTTTGGATAGAAGTGAATTTTCAATGAGCATTTTTTGGTGGCTTGGGTGAAGCCACAAAAAACAAACTGCAAAAAACAATGGAGAACACCGGTGTTATCAGATTTGTTTAGAGTTTGGCGACGGAGCCCCGTTAAAGAAACTTGCAGTACTGGCTCAAATTCTTGCTGTCTGACGGAAGGGAGCGGAAGGACTGCGACTGATACATAGTGAAGTCTATCCTGGAGAATTTGTCAATAAGGATATCTAAACTTACCAATTCGGCTGTACATTGTGCTGCCTTCCAAAGAGTTCTAAGACAAAAGGAATCAGAAAGTAAAATCAGAATAATTCTATTAACAGTTCACACCTGTTGGATTAAAAAAGGTTGTGTTAAAGTTGCAAATCTTGACTGCATGGGATCTTTTGAAATTTTGAAAAATATTATGGACAGAATAAAAACCAGAACGACTAAATCTCAAGACTGTTTTGCTACATTTCTCAAAGAAGTGTAACTTCTTTTTGGACGAGCATTGAAACCGATTCAAATATATCTGTTGGTGTGGCTGATGGAGTCTTCATCCATTTGACAGCTCTGACTCTTGGTGAGGTTGTCCGATCAGCAATAGACCTTTTATCTATTCTACGAAAGAGTCTGAATTGAACAACATTTCTATACAGTTTGTAAAATAGACAATTCCGGAAAGATGGCGTCGGGGGGCATTTGACCAAGATGCATTGCGCTTAATGATTGAATTTATATAGAATCACCGTTGATTCCATTATAGAACGCAATGCATTTTGGTCAAATGCCCCCTGATGCCATGTTTTGCGGAATCGTCTATTGTTGAATGTGTTCAACAGTGATAGAAGCTTCGTAAAAATTTATGAAATACTTGTTGAATCAGGACTCATTTTTAATAGCAGAAAGGTATATTGCTGTTAGTAACGACCAAAACAAAAGCGTAACAAAACTCACCGATTTTCCGTGTGCCAGGCGACAACCTTTCGATTAATCCGTAGATTTCATCTGGTTTGTGACTTGTATCTCGTACCTAAAATTAACAGACGATACGTTACAAATGTAGGCATGGATCCTTGACAAAAAAAATCGGATTTATGACTCTAGTGACCCTTCTATGAAAATTTTTATGAAGAACATTTTCAGTTACTACGCCTAGCGTTTGAAAAATACTGCTCCCTGAATATCAGAGCATCAATATTGAAAACTGTCTGGTTTCATTTCTGATATTTTCAATTAGATAATAGATTCAATAATCTACTCGGTTTCAATCGGTCATCCTTTCCTGTGGATATAGGAAATTTGCTGCAGAAAGCCCCTTTATAAAAACCTGAAAACACGATTTTCCCTCCTAACAACAATGACACTCGCACGTAGAGCATAGATTTTGTCCTCTTGGGAAAATGGAATCCCCCGAATAAGTTACTTATACCAGGGGAAGACTTATCATCCCCCCGAGAGGATAGCAAGTGTTATGGCAAGTATAAGTCATCGCTGAAAGGTAGAAATATTAGGGAGATCTGGTCGTGATTCTAACACATTTTACAGTTTTTCGAAGGGACATTCCTGAGCAAACCCCTTGTAAAATCTGAACGGAGTGACCGATTTCAGCTGGGGAAAATTCTGAAAATATTTGAACATGTTAGCTATTCAATCAGATATTGCAAAATATAATTGCTTGTATATTTATGGAGCAGTAACCTTTCAAAAGGCGGGCACTTTTTCTGATTCACCAGGTAGAAACTCACCTCTGATACCAAAACATCGCAGTCTAGTCCAGCATTTATGCCTTTTGGGTTTCCCTTTCTTCCAACCTGGAAATAAATGAGATTAACGTTCAGCAAAAGAGTCGTCAAACAATGATCGAAAGATATGACTCTAAATGTACATTTGATAAGAGGAAAAGTTGTCTTCCAACATTTTATAGAAAGTATTATAGAATAGACCTTTTAGCTATCCTGAGAAGAATCAGAATCGAACAATGTTTTGCTACATTTTGTAGATTTTTTGAATGTGCACAATAGCGATAGAAGTTCTAACGCCACTCGATCGAGCCTCGCGTGTATGTATAAAAATATAGATGTATAAAAATGTCGCGATGTATAAAAATAGCGCTTGACCCAGGCTTTTTGTAGAACAGCTAAAAGCATGGGCTCTCTCCTCGATTAGTTTACCTATTAAAAGAGCTCCTCCTCTAAGTAATTCCCTACGTACAATTTATTTATTTAGCCCTTCTTTGTTATAAATTGTATGTAGTGGAATTTAAAATATGAAACTGAACTGAACTGAACTGAAAAGTTCTATTATAAAAATTGGATTGAACCGAATTGGAAATCGACTCAGTCTTAAAACTTTCTGATAAAGTAATTTGTCTAATGCCAAAATTTTAGGTCATTCAAATTTTTGGACAACTAGTTATCCCTTCTAGATAAAAATTCATGTAAGAACCAAAGGTTTTGTAAAGCCTTAGCAATGTTTTCTACCGGGTGTCCCAAAATGATGTTTTGTCGTTTGATTGCTTACATATTCATAACCAATGAACCGATTTTCAAAAACAGTATTTCAAAAATTATATTTAAAGAAGATGTTGGTTGTGATTTTACGACGATGTTTTCATGTCGAAAAGAAGATTGATTTACCTGCTCAAATTCCAGCCTTAGATGGCATGAGAAAGAAACGGCCTATTTTTCCAGTCAACATTTTAGATGTGATACAAAAAGATGAACTCGTATTTGTATTCTGACTGCTCTCTGAATTCAGTATTTACTGAATTCGTATTCTATGAACAACATATAAGTTCAGCCTTTTGTATCATATCTGGAAAGGTAGGTTGTTTCTTTTTCATGCCATCTAAGGCTTGAATTTGAAGGTTTGTGGATCTTCTTTTCGACATGAAAACATCTAAAAACTTCTGCATGAAACAAACAACCAACATCCTCGAATACAAGTTAGCCTTTCGGCAATCGGATAAAAGAAAGTTTTTGGAAAATCGGTTCATTGGCTATGGACGTATAAGCAATCAAACGATAATACATCATTTTGGAACATCCGGTAGAGGCCATAAGCAAGCAGCCTTTATTCCGGAATGACTTACGAGACAATGTTCTTTGCCATGGTTTATCCAATGTCCAGTTCTCCCAGTTCGAATAAGTCTCTGTAATTGATTTGTTTTCACCCATATTAGTTCATCAGCAAGTTCGTATCTGTAAAGTAGTGTAAAATTTATTTTAGTCTCAAATGAAAAATAACGATTGTATTTATCTATCGCATATGCTATTTGATTATTCTAACATAGCGCGGCTAATTACAGATTGCCATAATGGCTTGATATTTGCTAGGTGTTGATCAGTCGCTATAGAGATTGTTCCATCTACTTTTGCCATCATCACCCTTGTTGTCTCAAGATCTTTTTTCAATCATTCTCATCCACGTTAACTTTTGTCCACCCCTTGGTTTCTTGGCATGTCTCTGAGCCTCTCTTAAAGGGGCTCCGTCGTCAAAACGTAAACAAAACCATGATTTTTGCAGTTTTTTGAAAGGTGATATCACACAGGATTTTCGTATTTTTTTCGAAATGAAAGTTGCTGTTTGGGCATTAATCCTTGTACTTCACTAAGGAACAAACCAAATATTCATATTTTCTACGATTGCTCGGATATAAGTGGATTTTTAACGGTCATTTTTTGTGGCTTGGGTGAAGCCACCAAACAAACTGCAGAGAACAATGGATGAACAATGGATAATCCCCGACACGTGCGAGTTTACGNAACTCCGATTACAAGGCTGGACTCCTCTTTTTGACCTTTTCAATGCTACCCTTGCCATTGCTACTAAGAGATGTTTTTAATATAAATATCACATCTTTTAAAATGTATTGCGCATCCATAACATATTCTTAAAATCTGTAAATCTTTTGTCTTAAATTTGTTTTCAACTGCAATACCTTTGATCGCAAATAAATATATCGTTACTGATTGACTAACTCTTGGAAAAGAAGGTACCATTTTAATTTTCTTTCCTTCATTGTTGGAAAGAACGATCGAAAATCTTCGACTTCATTCTTGTAGAGAATTTGAACGAACAAATTGGAGAACTTTCTCTTTAATATTACGGTCAAAATGGCGCTTAAGACCCCATTCACCTTGACACAGGTAAACCCAGCTTCAAATCTAAACCAGGTTAAATTTTAGCCAATCAAATGCATTTGATTTGTTTGATTGGCCAATCAGAAGGCAGTGTTTTAACTTGCAAGTGTAGATAGGTTATTAGATTGACGACAGCTCCACTTACCCCCATATCAGCAGACATTCTCTGCCAAGCTCCATAGCCCTGTACAAAAAAGAATTTTTCTTTTTTGAAATAGCTATAAATCTCTTCTGAAGGTATTCAACATTTATATAACTTGACGGCGGTGGTAATTTTTAATTTTTTCGATTTTTCTGATAATTTAAAAAAATGGTTCTGTTTGCACCGAAAAAAGGAGAAATCCTGGTTGCTCGCAGCTATTGAGTACCCATTGAAAACGACAATGTGACCACTATTGAGTACTTATATAGCTTGGCGAATATTTATGAATGTATGTTTCTGAATATAATCATCTGGCAAGTTCTGCTGTTTGACAAGAACAGTTTCTTTGCAGCTATTTTCCATATTGAACCAGCAGGGGCAAATCTTATAAAACAAAAGATTCAGGGTTCTGAAAGTTAAAGCGATTTGCCTTTCTGAAGAATAGATTTCACACCACTAAGTACAATGAATCAAATCAAAACAAACAGAGAAAGCAACATATTAGCGTCGGCTGCGTTGAAAGTGTAAAAATCTATTCTCGAGGCTGGCTGTCAAATTACTTTGTCTTGAACAGAACTGCATCCTTCGTTTTACAAAATTCACCCTTGCTTCTTGAACCAGAAAATATCGAATCTCCAGTTCACCCATTCTTGTGAAAAAGACCTGATTGCCCAAAGTTAGCTCGACATACAATGTGAAACTAACCTTAGTATTTATCAGTAGCAATTGTTCATGCGTATTTTTCGTAGCTGTACATATAATTTTAGTTTAGTTACACGTTCTCTATGTTAATGACTGCGGAGTCGTCATGGTCTCTTGCACTCCGTGGTATCGCCCTTGTAGTGTAGTAACGTAGCTCGTACGTAGTGTGTTAAGTGGTTTGTTTGTAGAAAATTTTAAATTGAATTAAAAAAATGTGGAAACTATAAAACTAAACTCTGTATTTTGCACCCTAGCTCATACAAAGAATCTCATAGGCAAAATCCTTCCTATACCTCGTTAAATTATTTGAAACGCGTGACATAAAACCTTACTATTTAGGGCTATAAATGAGACTGAAATTGAGCCTACCTTCCAGTCACCCAAAGAAATATAAATCCATCATCTTGAAGATCTCTTACTCTTAAAGTTCTCATTTCATTGTCTTGCATCGTTCCATACGGCAACTGTAACAAAGGAAAGCGCATATAATTTGAGATAACAGAAAGTTCGAGGACCTGATAGATACATAAATCTATTCTGCTATTTACAAGCATAGGTTCCAAATCTTTAAAAAGGCCGGTGTAAAATTGAGTGACCTATTTCTTTGAACTGAATGGCTTCAAAGAAACTTTTGCTATTTTGCTATGATTCTGCCGTTGGAATTTTCTGAAACTTTCAATATTTTCAGAATTTGAGCGTTTTTCTTTTTTTTCAAGTATTCAAGAAACATTTTCAAAAAACTTAAAACGATCGCAGTTTCTAAACTGTTTGATGTGACATGAAATAATTGCCAAGAACGGCTTAGTTTATAGATGTCTACAACATGGTATCAAGCAAACGGCTGTCGCTTTTGTGGTTTATGATTTAGCAATTTGACGACGTCACATCCTAAAATGAGCTGAATTATAAAATGCGCTGTAATTCCACAACATATTCAAAATTTCCGAAAAATCCAACAGTAGAATTATAGATAAGTAGCTAAAGTTTCTTTTAAGACATCCAGCTAGAAGAAATAGGTCATCGAATTTTACACCCACCCTTTTACGCCGATTTAAAGATTTGAAACCTATGCTAGAGACACATACATATATTCTAGAAAGCTACATATTTTATACTACAAATTATCATTGACCACCGGGTGTCCCAAAAAAGGACTCCGGTTTGAAAGCTCGCCACAATTTCATTATTAAACCTGTCATAAAATTATCGTTTTGATCTCTTTTGTCAATCGTCCAAATATGTTTAAAGATGATAAAATGTCAATTTTCATTACTTAAAGTGTATGAAATAACGCATTGAAAAACCTCATTTTGAGCTATACTCTTTAGCAACATCGTTAATCTTGCCTAACAGCCATTACATCGAAATTTTTCATTGAAGGTGTTGTGGCGCAGTGGTGTGATCTTTTGACTTTGCAGCCAGAACGGTCACGAGGACAGGGTTCGATCCAAGGTAGAGCCCCACCACTTGAGCGTCATGACAAGGGGTTGCGGACTCGATTAGGTCTGCTCTATTTCTGCAATCCCAGGGCTTGGCGCTGAAAAACGCAACTTCACCTTCACCTTCACCTTCACCTTCATTTTCCTTCAAGTCTACACAATAGTAGTTTGGCCTTCATTCTGATATTTATGACCAATCTAGAGGCTTAATATACAAAAAGAAATTACTCAGGTAACCATCAGTGCTTTTTGCAGTATTCGTGAAAACCAGGCAGCCCGAAAAAGGTCTAAATTCACTAACTCCAAAACCAATCAAAAGATCAGCTATGCCTGGAAAAATATATTGGCCTTTGATCTACTTGCCAAAAAAAGAAATTTGAAGATCGGCTTTATAATAAAATTGTTGGTGATTTTTCAAACAGGAGTACTTTTTTGGGACATCCGGTACAGTCCGTCACAACCTAAACATTAGAGCAGAATTGTCCGTTATTTTATGGAGCTTTCAAGGGTAAAATTGGTCTTACCTCCATGTGAATATCCCATGGCGGATCTGCCATTATAACACTGAATTTCCCAAGAACTTCGAGGTCTAAAAATCGCATATCGCACTGCACCCACTAAAAAGAAAAGAACATAAATATACTGATATCCTTTTCAAGTTCTTGCTCAACCTCGTACCCAGTGACAATGAAGGTTTTCCGTAAACTGCAATGCCTACATTGATCCTGGAGCCTATTAGGCTATTCTGCAATTTGATTGGCTCTTTTCGAAACAAAAGAAGTTTCTCACCTTCAAAACCTGGCGTTCAATCGAAATGAAGAACATTCGAATGGCTTTGGCTACAATGAGTGGTCTAGCCTCCTATTGACAACAACAGATACCCTTGGGAACGAGGTTGGTTCTTGCTATTCTATGAGAGAATTTGGATCGAACGATATCTTTATACGTTCTGTGGTAATCTGACGAATTTTCGGATGTGCACTAAAAGTGATTGGAGCTCTAGCGCTACTCATTCGAACATTTCGTATACCAAAGTATTAAAACGTCGCTCGATCCAGATTCGTTTTTTACAACAACTAGAAGGTCTATTTGTTGGGAGTAACCTGTTGTTTAAAAAAGTCCGAAAATTTCAATTATGAATAATTTCACTTGAAACTGGAAAATTCTTGTTTTTTACCAAAAGATTATAGAACCTATTTACAATGACGTCAATTCTGTTGAAATGCATAATTCGCCTCGATATGATGTGGAGCTAAATCTCTAAAGCGTGCATTGCTCTCAGCAACGCATGAAATAGTTATGTACGCGTATCTGCATCAAAATGGGCACGGTGTAGATTTCTTGCTGTTGCTGCGCCTCGAATTAATACTGATTATGAATAAGGTCTATAGTGCTTTCTTGAGCCACAGCCACAATGTAGTTTAGTAACATGTTTACCAATGTAACAATCTGACCATGAAGTCGTTACTTTTCCCCTTTATTGTCTTGGATCGCAGATTCAAATATTTACCTGTGGAGGATAGAGGATATGTTTTTGCCTTTCGATTGCAATCTGCAAAGGAAAACATAGGGTGTATGAATAAAACTTGAGAAATTTAAAGTCTAGGCAAGAAAGCACCTAGCAGAACAATAATCGAAAAATTCCTCTGTTGTGGTAATTAAGGATTTCACGAGGCAACACGGATTTAGATAGTAATTGAGAGCACGCCTTTCACAAAACCAACATACCTAAAAAGCTGTTTAGCAAAGAGAAGCGAGTTGAGAAGAATGCCAGCAGAGTTCGCTTATTCGTAAACGAAAACCCCAAATTAAAATCAACTTCAGCTTCTTCTTCAGGACATTTAGGACAACATCAGCTTCTTCTGGAGGACATTTTAGAATACCAAAGATGATAAATTATAGGACTCAAAACTTTCTGAGCACAACTATGACAGAGTTAGGCACTAGAATCAAACAAAGATACTAAAAACAGTTCAAAGTGTCCTCAAGTTAACCTTCCATGCAAATTTTTATAATTTAGGTACCAACNAAGAGAAGCGAGTTGAGAAGAATGCCAGCAGAGTTCGCTTATTCGTAAACGAAAACCCCAAATTAAAATCAACTTCAGCTTCTTCTTCAGGACATTTAGGACAACATCAGCTTCTTCTGGAGGACATTTTAGAATACCAAAGATGATAAATTATAGGACTCAAAACTTTCTGAGCACAACTATGACAGAGTTAGGCACTAGAATCAAACAAAGATACTAAAAACAGTTCAAAGTGTCCTCAAGTTAACCTTCCATGCAAATTTTTATAATTTAGGTACCAACTAGACAAATTTAGTTTGGCATTACCTGTCGATGTTTGGCACCTTGATTCGACTGGGTATTTTTCTGCTTTCCAGCATCAGGACAGGCAGAGTAATCCACTTCGTAATGAACGTACTAAAAACGCAAGGAATAACATTTTACGAACTTTCCTTCAAAAACTTTCAACAAGTCGAAAATATTGATATGTAGAGTTCACGATTATTGCTTCAAGTGAAAAATAAGGGGCGTGCCATGATGTTGCAAGTTTGTCAAAAGCTAATTTCTTCTCTGACAGAAGTTTCTGTGTGGTTTCTTCAAGAATCGGCAAGAGTCTGAAATTTTTATTAAAGCATACCTTACACGTGTCCATGTGAAAACAAGTATTGAGAAAGGAACAATCTCCAAGTGATTCTGAAATAAAATTTTAGACTGTATGAATATGGTATTAAAGGATAATAAGCCATTTGTTTGCATAGCCCCTATCTCCTCATTTAACAATGCATTATATCCATGCATATAAAAAACAGTTCGTGAGTGGAAATCATACAACCTAACGAAGCTGACAAGTCAAAGGAATATAACAATACTGTTGCCACCGCGTCGCATTTCTAGACTGACAAATTCTAAAAGGAGGTTTATAAGAAATGTTGAAATTGGCTTTTTTGGGAACATTTTTCGCTGTAGAAAACATGAGAGACATTTCAGAGCAGATTTTTCAAGATCACGGAGATTTGAAACAGAGAAATTTCTGTGAAACAGTTTAGAGTCCTTTCCTTCTGCGCTTGATTGGTACCAAATTTTAAAAATTGTAGACTTGGTAGATTTTTAAAACGAAAGGCCTTTGGAACCTTCTGCTCCAAAAGGCAGAAGGTTTGGAGACTTCGGAGGGATCTTCAGTTTCAAAATGGTGAATCTAAAATCTACTGTCTTAAAGATTTTTGTATTTGACTGAGAAATATATTTCTGACTCTGCGAAGTCTACTGTGTTCAGAATTTGGTTGGATAGGAACTAGCAATCAAACACACCTTGGTTTATCTTTGAGTGGCACATAAATAAAAATACTTGCCATTCATTACAGCGCATCATAGAAGCAGGTTTCTCGAGGTCAAATGACCTCAAAATTTCAAGTTGTTTGTTAAATGTGATAAAGTACTTAGGTACCTAACTGACTATCGATAGATTGATTTCGAAATAAACTATCCCCATCGCCTTATCGTCAGATGGTGTTAAAAATAGAAGAGTGTTTGTACGATAAAGGATGTTCAAGATATGTTTGTGATTAATAAATTCACATGGAATCATTAATGTTGCCATAGATACGCTCGTTTCATTCAATATGCCAGAAAACTAACATTTCAATAGAAGCAGGCTTTTTATCAATATGATACTATCGGTCAAAATAAGGTAATATAAAAATTACAGGGTCCTGGGGCTCGGAAAGTAGAAACAGATGACAAATTGAAATCTCTGTATCAAGCAAATCCTCTCCCGGAAGTAGTATAAAAAACTAAGCTAAAAAGTTGAGCCTTGAGCACATCGACTTTTAAGTCTATTTTCAGAAGAGCCTCCGAGCCAATAACTTCAGAATGGTACAATAGACGTTGATGAAATATATTTTCATATCAAAATTAGTCTTTACATTACAAAATTAGTCAATCAATCAATCAATCAATCAATCATTCACTCATTCATTACCAATTTAGGCCTACTGTACGTGCCGCACCTAGGCATGGATCCTTTCCGAAGCGCGAATTGTTCGTTACGGTTGCGTATTTAAGGTTTCAATATTTTCAAACTTAAGAATTTTTAGTGAAATCTATCTGAGCTACACCACAATTTACAAGAGTCACGAGCGGAATTTTCAAAGTTAGGAAAAGGATATAACTTTATGAGAATTGAAACTGCCCAGAATTAGCTTGGAGAGCCAGGGTTCATGAGTTTGAATCATGCATGAATCTCTTTTGAGTTCTCAGAAAATTCTTCCATTACTTAATTATAAAACCCATGTTTTGTATCACGTATTTTCAACTGTTGAAATTGTCAATCATAATCTACCTGATCGCCTTAGATAGACCGCTAAATGCGTTCCAGACAACCTTTTTAGCTATCAACAATCTAGCAGACAACCTTCTTGATATCTAATGTCATTTAGACAACGTTTCTGATAAATAGTGTCTATTAGACGGGTGGTTAATGATTTAGATCTATTACTTAACAATTTTTGGAAAGACATTTTACCCACAGGAAGCAAATTTAGATAGCTATCTAAGTGTGTGTACGAAGGAAAACTCGTTAGAAAGATAAATTCTGTATCTGTTAAACTCAAAATACCAAACAAGAAAAGGGGCTGCTTTAAAAGATACGAGAGATATTCCTGTCTGAAGATTTGCACCCTTCAGATGTCTACTAATGTTTTAACTTTGAGCCTAAATAGTTGCAGGATAATATCCCCTTCTGGGTCTCCGACATTGATTTCGATTTTGCGTTTGTTGCTTCGTCAGTTTAAAAGCTGTCAATACCAATTCAATTGATTTGTTGCAACTATAGTCCAACAGTTGTTACTTGTTTATGAAACAATAAGCTAGAATGTTGTTTGATGCATTTACTGCATTTCACAAAAGGGGCCCAGGCTTTAACTTTTCTAAAGAAGATCTGGAGATGGATCTTGGGCAAGAGTTTGCAGCCGCTTACTATACTGAGCACGGGGGCCGCAGAAACTGCTCAGAGGTGAATGTACCCAGGCCACAATGAAAATCTCAACTCGCATTGCACTGTCGAAGCTTACAAATCAACATTCTCCTTATCACATTCTGTGAACGCACACAGCAACTTAACACACTTGCTACCTGAAGAGTCGAATTTAAAAAGAGCATGTGTTCTGGTGCATAACAGCTTAAATGATGATGCATGTGATGCCTTGCAGAGTCACTTCACCAAACATGCCCACACCAAGACCACAAGAAACAACAAATGCTTAGCCACTTTGCCAAGCATCAAAACTGAATATGCACGAAAGGGATTTCATTACACGGGGGCAAAGTTATACAATGATTTGCCTATAGACATAAGAACTGCCGAAAACAAGAAGGATTTTAAAAAAATTGGATTTATTTTTAAGAAGTGAAGTAGCTTAGTAAATAAACTTGGCTTTTTAAATCATCATGGAATTTTAATGCAATATTTATTCACAGTTATATAATTGTAAATTAGGTTTTTAACATTTCTTTCCTTTCATTAACTTTCAGCGTTAAATAAGACTCAGATCTTTTTTTTTTTTTTTTTTTTTAAATCTAAAACTTAAAAACAACAAGTTAATGCAAATTACTGTGGCATTTGCAGCGAGGAAAGACGCATGGTCACCGGGTCCTCACTACAAATGCCACTTACAATTTTCTAAGTACTATCAACAATAACTCAGATCCGTTTGATTTTGTGCCTTTGGGCTTTCATAACGACATGGAGGCCCTTCGACAACCTGGAGGTTCACACAGCAACAGTCATAACTCATGGACCATAATCGAACGTGGAGTTCTCGTTCCCATTAAGCCCCCTTACCAACATTTTCCCTATTTCTAGGCTAAAAAGATAAAGCGATTTACAAAACAACATGTTCGCATCTAAGTTTAAGCCGTTGACTGATAGATTAATTTCT
>REGL01000912.1:19948-42725 GCA_004194395.1 Aurelia aurita complex sp. Pacific | reverse complement strand
GGGGGGCACTGGGGGCACGTGCCCCCCCAAGATTTTGAAATAAACAAAGAAGTGCCCTTTTTGTTTTCAGGAAATGCCCCTTTAGCTTAATGGAAAAAGTGCCCTCGAAGTGTCGTGCCCCTCCAAGTTTGAGATGCTTCCTACGTCCCTGTTGATGTGAATGTCTGTGTGTATATTGCATTTTATTTCTTATGATGTTGCTATGAAATGGATAAAAGATGAAATACCCATATCATTTTACAAGAAACCACTTATATATGAAACTCAATTCTAAGATCAGAAACCAAAAAATAGGAAACTCCAATAAATAGACTCTTTATTTTGGTAAAGGAAATCCTTAGTATATTTTTCTTTATTTTCACTTGTTTCGTGTAAGGTTTCATACAACTCTGCTTGGAAAATTCACAAGGCCACATGTAGTGGGCCTAAAGATTGTTATGGAACTTAAAGAAACTCTGAATACACGTATTTTTTAGAAGGAATTAAGAATCTAGGCCAGCGCTGAAATTTTCTTAAAATTATCAGATCTGTGCCCTCCTGAACATTTCAAAACAAGGTGTTTTGAAGCCTTTCCAATGTTTAGACATTACTCAAATACTTTCCGAGTAATATGATCCAGGAAATAAGTGAGAATAAAGAAAAACATGCAAGAGTTTCTTAATCTTTTGGTGATCTGAGATCTGAGTTTCTTATGAACGGTTTCTTATCAAAAAGACCATGTACTGAAAGTCTTATAACAACTGTAAGAAACTTTCAGTATGCGTGCAAATTCTTAGTTTCATTTATAAAAGTACCTACTGTATTGAGCGCTGATAGAAAGATTGCAAGTCTTATTTTGTGGTAGCCTCTCAAAGGGTATTTCTTTCATTCAATACTGCTGCTGGAATTATTTTCCTGAAAAAAGGAACCATTTAAATTTGTCTCCATTAAATTAAGCTTCAAGTTAGATACAAGGACAACCATTCTCCAATAAACTGCATTTACTTCTAATCATAGGAAACCATGCACTCATGCAAAATAACTTGTCACTTCCTAATGCATCCTTCCCAACCAATATTACAAGTTGGATCTAGAAACTCCCCAAGCTGCCCATTTTCCTCTTTATCAGGATATACTTATAAACTAAACCAAGATATATCCAGGATTTGTGCAATATCCAGCTTGCTTCCTTTGCAACCAACATAAGCTACCATTCATAGACAATATTATCAAATTTTTTACTTAGTTTATGGGATTAGAATTGTTGGTTATGAATTCTTGTAGACTGCTGAAAGCATAGCTCTTTAGATACTTTTTGGAACATTTCCTGGAGGAAACTGCACCTTTTCTCTGGAGGCATGTATTTTCCTGTTGTAGGGATCTACAATATTGAATGTGATAAGGTACAATCAAGGAAATACTGGGGGCATTTCCCCCAAATCAAGGGTAAATCTAGTAAATATTGGTCATATAGTATATGATTCACACACATTTGCTATTGTTTTTTGTCATGTTGTGGTGTTTCTGCCTGCAAATGTATTCATTCATTCGTCACAGCAGGCATCTTTAAATCAGATTGATTGTATCTTCACCTTTCCTTTTTCAAATTAGTAAATCTAATACTTATCATGTCTTAAGCTAATCCTGGCATGACATTCAATCCAAGAGTAGATAGGTTTGTGAGAAAAAACCAGGGGTGCACCTACGGTTTGGAACTTGTTGGCAAACTTGGCTATGTATGCATTATTGTCAAGAATCAAACCCAAGGAATGCCAGTTGCATTTTTGTCATCAAAATGGGAATTTGTGCTCTCTCCCAATATTTTCCTTAGCTTTTCCCTGAAGAAGTAATCATCTTGATGTAGAATTTCTTGCATCTTTCATCAAAACAAAAATAGGTTTGCTGACAATATGCACACAATCTGCAATGTTGGAGTTTCTTTTATTAACTTTCATTCATCTTCTTTGCTTTTTGTCCCTATCAAAGCATTTGTTTGTCATCACACTTTAAATGGTCCACCCTAAATGCTATAAACTTCTATCACATCTAAGTAAATTTACTTGTTCCCTCCTTGTCTTGAGAATGCTCCAATTGGCCCATAAAGTTCTCTTTTCTTTTCTGCAATGTTTGTTCTTCATGCAATTTGTACAGTATGCATGCTTTTATAGTGAATGGAGTTTTTCTTTGGCTTTGTAGACAAGCCTGTTCTGTAGCTACAGTACTTCTTCTGTCTTCTGTGTGATGAGACATGCAAAAACTAGATAGAATAATTACAGTACAAGTTGAATTTATTGCCACATTATGTTTCAAGTGTTTAAATTCACTTCACGCAGTTATGAATTTCTTCATTCATTCCTCCATATATTCATACATTCTTTTCTCCATTCATTTGTAACATGATTCACACAATCACTATCTGAAACTGATAAAAATTTCTTAGTTAAGCGAAGATTGAGATAAGTTTCTTACTTCATTATTGATACTTCTAGATTGTTGCCAATGTAACTATCATGTCACATTTGGTATTGTATCTTCCTATGAACGTACTCACTGATGAGAAAGACAAATCTTAAATTTGTCATAGCAGGGGATGGCTCAGTGGTAGCACTCTTGACTACCAATCTGAAGGTGAGTGGTTTGAGTCCCCGCCCTGCCGAACATGCAACAAAGTGTGAGGAGAGTCAACAACTCTCTGTAATTCCAGCTAAAGGAATCATGAGGTCTGGTCACATCAAGAGGAAGGACCAGGACACTGCTTCAATAAACTCCTTCTCAGCATCCTAGAACTACCTTCAGATGCTATGTAGAACAATAGAAGAAAAATCGGAAGTTTCGTATTTGAAAAAAATTCCTTTGCATTTTCTGCATTGGATCTGAAATCACCCAACATCAAAGGTGATATTGCCCTTTCAGTAAGTTCTCTGCTAATCTCTTTAGAAAAGATTTAGCAACATCCTTGTGGTCATTTTTGAGATTCCCTTTCCCAAATGTGAAGCCACAGCTATCCCTTCACAGATAAAGCTAACCAGTCAGTTAGGATTTTAAATACTTATGAAACTTATAACCAAAATCTGCCAAATTCTTATGAGTTCTGCCACCCACATTGTTGAAGAATGTGACCTTTCTGTACATAAATTAAAACTTTTGCTTCAAAAAGTGCTAGCAGTTTTGGTTGTAACTCTTGTCCGTTTGCAACTTAAATTAGATGTTTATTTTGGATCTTTAAGGAAGTGCTTCTAAATCTAAGCAATTTTTTAACCAAATGTCAGTCCTCTGTAAATTAGCATATGTTGGTAATATTTCAAGGGACTGCAATATTGTAGAATTGTGGTTTTGGTCAGGTCTGGCAAAGAAAAGCTCAAAACTTATGCAACAAGCTTGCTGTTGATAAAGGAATGCATAGTTTTTTGAAATTTTAAGAAAACGGGAGAAAATCTTGTAACAAGTTTGATAAATATTTTATCAGTTGTTTGTAGGATGGAACCGATGACCTTGCTAACTTTGGTTAGACTGCAACCTACTGTATTATTGCATTAGCGATTTATATTTGTAAAAAAAATTGAATTTCCAAAAGGTTTATTATGAGCGCAAAACAGTCCAATGGAACAAGCAGAGGGAATCCAGGATCTATTAGTAATAAATGAAAAGAACACATATAATTTCTCATGCCGGTACAGAATGTCCACTATTGGGGACTGTTCCCCTTCACAGTTTGAAAATCTGTCCCCCACAGTGGTCATACAAGAGACTATTTATCTTTTTATTTATCATCAATCAATTTTGGTTCCCTGTGGAATTCATTTCCATTTAACTTGCAACACCACATCAATAATTATATCACTCAATTTTTTCAAGGTCATCGGCGTACACTGCAGATGCATTTCTTGAATCCTTTCAGAAGTTAGCAGATGCTACCTCAAATTCAAAAGGTAAATATTCCTTTGCGATTTACTTTTACCAGATTACTTGACATCTGCCACTTGATTAAAGTGTTTGCTCTTGAAAGAAGTTATCAAATTTCTTGCCAGAAGGATATTGATTATACAGCTAGCCGTAAGTTCGTAAGTTACAGGTAGACATGTTTGTCACAATATGCGGATGGGTTTCATCCAGTACCAGTTATTCAGATCTTTTTCACCAGCGCTCAAATGAACCATTTTAAAAAAATCGATGTACTTGTAGACAATAAAATTGTAGATGAATATGAAGTCAACAAAGTTTGGCAATCTGGTCCCCAGGGTGAGTTTGTTGCTCCACCTCTACTCCTGGATGCAAATGGCGATTCTGCAATTTGATTTAGTTACATTTGAAAACAAAGATAAAATAGATTGTTTCTCAAAAACTTTTAAGTTACTAATTTGTTCAAATTACAACAATATAATCTAGTCATTAAGCTACAATCATATTGCAATATTACTTTGTTGTTGGATTCAAGACCCCATAATTGCCTTACCTATCCAATTGCAAATCCATGATAGCTGCTAATCCACCCTTATTTTGGGTGGCTTGTTCTGGTTTCCAATCTCTGAACGGCGTAATATAGAATAGATTCAGTGAAGTATGTTATAAGTTCAAGGATTCAAGATACAGCCTATTATTTAGTTAGAGGGACAAAAGTCTCAGCTGCACCAAATCTGCTAAATAACATTTGGTGGATCACTGCTTTGAGAAAGGAAAAGATTGCTTCCTTGACATTTTTTAACCAACNTTAAGCTACAATCATATTGCAATATTACTTTGTTGTTGGATTCAAGACCCCATAATTGCCTTACCTATCCAATTGCAAATCCATGATAGCTGCTAATCCACCCTTATTTTGGGTGGCTTGTTCTGGTTTCCAATCTCTGAACGGCGTAATATAGAATAGATTCAGTGAAGTATGTTATAAGTTCAAGGATTCAAGATACAGCCTATTATTTAGTTAGAGGGACAAAAGTCTCAGCTGCACCAAATCTGCTAAATAACATTTGGTGGATCACTGCTTTGAGAAAGGAAAAGATTGCTTCCTTGACATTTTTTAACCAACAGGAATTACTTTTAATTTATCTCAAATTCCTCATGTGCAAGTCCTCATAAGTCAGGTGTGACTTGTGCTCAAAATTCCAGCTCAAAATTCCAGCAAACAAATTCTTGCATTATTTATAACATTTTTATAACTTCATGAGCTCAAAATTCCACAAGCACATTTTATGCCTGTGCTACTAAAGTCGAAATTACACCACAAAGCCTTTTGTAGAATTTCCTCTTTCCTGTGGCAGGTCTAAGAATAGTATTGAATTGCTTTTTCTATGATACTATAAAGCTCTGGCTAATCCTACCTCTGACCAGCAGGAAACTGATCAAGGTCTTTTATGTTTTGAATCCTTGGATCTCAGAAGCAATGTGTTTGGTATTATGAGCACTGCTTGAAAAAATCACAGGAGTCACTGTAAGCTTTAACTTGAGCCATGTGAGCACTCTGTCTGTGCATACTACCCTAAATCACTTTATCATGTGTTCCCAGGGGGCAGATGGGGATGGATGGGGGCAGATGGATGGGGGCTGATGGGGTAAATGGCTGAGCGGCTTATACAGTTTCCGTCAGGTGACTGAAGTTAAGGTCGGTCGAGTGAGGTCAAACTCTGGATGGGTGACTTCTCAGAGGCCTGACCTTGCAGCTCACCTTGCCGTCCTTTGGAAGGGACGTTAAACTAGGGGTCCCATGCCTGGATGTGGCATGCATAGTGGGCCTAAATAAGCTCTTTCAGCCCGCTTAAAATAAATTACTGGAAAAACTTTTTAGAAATCTCATACACCTTTTACTGAAATCCTTTTGTTTTCCAGAGAAATCCATGAAAGCCTCTAGAAATCCTTTTGTCTCATAGAAATCTTGTTATGCTTTTTTGAGGTAGTGTTACACCCTTATGTATTTCTCATCAGAAAGTAAACTTTATCATGCTTGTGATGCTCCAAGAGCTGAAGAGAAATGATATATTGGCTGATGGGGCTTTGAGGCCCTGGATCTAGGCAGAAAGATTTGTGGCCTCAAAGAGCTCACCAAGCCCTCACTACCCCGACTGGCATCCCTTGAAATAGTTAGTGTAACCAAATTAGTTTCATAATACTTTATAAACCACAGTTCATAACTTCTTCAATTGCAATATAACATCCCATGACATGCCATTGGTTTTTATAGAGTTGTCATTTCGTTGTGAAAACAGGGCCTCAACACCTCGGACAAAGGCATTGTTTGTGGTGTTGTGGTGATAGTGCAATGTACTGGAGATTGTGTTGGCTGTAACACTTAGGTGTAGTAGACATGTGATCACGTGATGTTAGAAGCACACTTATAGCCATAGCCATTGGTTAAACTTTTAGCCATAGCCATTTGAGATACGTTTACACCCATAGTCCTTTTAGTAGAATTTGGCAAGGTGTTCTTTGTCAGCCTTTGAGGCAGGGGGTTGTCTCTGTAGAACCATGATGCTTGGGCCTTCTCTCCCAGCTCCAGTGAAGATTGTAATGATCTGTTCCATTGTGGAAACAATTATGGTTGTGCTGCTAGAATTTTTGTCTCATGACAAAGAGTCTTTATTCTTGGTTAACTATGAGTTTCTCTTTAAGAACAGCTCTTTAGACAAATTCTTCGTACTTAAGTAAAAACATTTGTACAATACGGACTGGGCTGCTGTGAAGGAAAATCTTTGGCCTCTATCGACTCCTGCACTGTCCTGAACATCCGCTGAAAAACGTTATTTAAGAGTTTTTGCATTACCAACCAAACGGTAATGCTACCAGTGGCAAGTTTAAATCTTATGTGGGACAGCTGTCAGATGCCTTACCATTGAACAGTGTATGCTCATGTATTCCAACAGGTTCTTGGGATATTGTCGGAATATTTCGCTATAGACCATAAAACTTCTTTGAGAGAGCTGATGTTTTATTTTCACCCGTTGTTGAGAAAATTGAGATCTTAAACAGTATGTTTATAATTTATTTGAGAATGATCGTTTTCCCACCTCCTTACTAGCAATATTTGTAAACTTCAATCTATTCTTCTTTCATAACTAGACTGTCTTTTAAGAAGTGTCGGGTTATCTTTTCACTGTGGCAACATCTCCTTGATAAGTTGGTATGTTATGAAGTTTCAATAAAAGCTCACTGTGAGTTTTGAAAGAATCTTTCAAAGAGCTGGTACTTTCGATGTGCAGTCTGTAAATAACGGACTCATGAAATGACGGAACGGAATCACAAAACAATGATATCACAAAAACGATGAAATGGCTTGCAAAACTATGGATAGCTAAGGAGGGGCAGTTTTGAGAAAATCATAAAAATTTGAGATGATGCATTATATACATTGATTCTCATTAATTCTTGCAAAAAGGTCTTGTATCAACTGCTCTCCTTGTTGCATACTTTCCTTTGTTCACTTAGCAGAGAAGGTAGATGGCACTTCAAGTTCATTTTCTTCTTTTGTTTCTCTTTTCCCAACAAACAAAAACAGTGTTAAGGCCTACGTAAAGACATGCCTTTAAAGGGAATACGAAGACCAGCAGCTTTTGCCATCGTCTGTTTTTGGTTTTTTTGAATTTCGAACAGTCAGTTATTCTGGAAGCTGTGCAGAACAAGTCGCTGATTTCACGCAAGGCATGCTGGTCTTTTTACTCCCTTTAAGCAAGTCGATTTGGAGATTTGTTTAAATGTCAACTTTTCATATTTTCGTTTAAAACCCGTGTCTGTACCAGAGGTGGAAAAAGTATCGGAACCTGGGAACGTAGTTCCCAGAAATTTTTTTGGGGTCAACTTTTCACAGAAAGTTTTCAAGAAAATATTGGGGCTTGCAAGAAAATCTCTATAATTTGAAATTATACTTTGAACACTGAGAATGAAATAGAAAAAAAAGTAATTTCACAAAAAACATTCCTTCCAGTGTTCTATTTTAGGTAAAATGTAAAATATCTGTAAGTTGACTTTAACAATGGCTTTCATGATGTGCAAAGAAAGTTTAATTTGATTAGGAAAAAATTGTTTTTAAATCTAGTAAGAGCAAGACTAAGAAAAGTCCTCAGAAAATTTTTATTGACAGTGGGTGAAATTTGATTTGAACAGAGAAAATACTATATAGTACAGGCCTTGCCAGATGAAAATGACTTTCCTGCCTTAGAATTCTCAAGAATCTTTAATGTCTCAAAAATTCTATGTTAAAAATTTTTCATGATCTGGCAATAGCAACCAGAATCTTTACTCTAATGTGCTGAATTCTTCAAAATTTTCAAGAATTCATGTCATGTTAATGTGCGCAAGGTCTGTACTACATTTTGACAGTATGCTGGAAGTTACATTCCAAAGATTTCTGGCCATAAAGACTTGGCCTAAGGAGCCTAAAATAGCACTTTAGCTTGTATTTCTATTTACACCACATCCTGATTTAATTGCTTTTTACCAATTCAAAATATATCAATACTTATGCTCATTCCTTCTTCGACAAATCATGCACAGCTACCCTGACTTGTGCCTTCATTTTGGTGAAAGTTGTTGAGTCATTAATGCATTGCTTTTAGCATGTGCATGAGAATACATATATTGTGCATAGAGAGTTTATCAGCATTACTCTGTGGCTGTATTAGTTTTGTTTTCCCAGAAATTTTTCTTGGGATACCTCAAATTCAGGGCTGCTTAAAAGTTGTTTTGTGCCTGGGAAAAAAATTCCAATTGAAGTTTGCCTACTCAAAGAAAACAAAGGCTATGTCTTTTCAGCTATTGTATCAAAAAGGTGCCATGGTATGGCATGCCTGTGTCATGTGTGCCATTACGTTAGATGATGCAGCTCAAACTGTAATGTAACTTGAGTTGCTCAGTTTTATAAAGCCTCATAATGATAGCTATACAAAATGAGTCATTTTGTATAAGCTATCCAAAGAAGAAATCAGACCAGCACTTCATGAAATTTCATGAAACTTATCCAAAGTTCAAAGCAAGCCTTAAGCTCCAGGTTGTTGAATAAATTTGATGATGAGGATGCTGTGCTTTAAAATTGCTTTCATGTTGACTTGGGCCTCGTGTCATCAAATCAAGCAGAGCAGTGCTCATCTTAATCTTGATAAAAAAGACATACTACCTCAGTTCATTTGATAAAAGAGCAAAGAACGTTCTTCTTACATTCTTTGGGGCAGTTGCAACTTCAAATATAGGTCTTCTCGACCCCTATCCCTTCTCAACAATATCTGATGTGATTTCAAAATTTAATGACCGCCATTTTTAAAACGAAAAGGAGACTTTTAGCGGGGATTTTCTCCATTGAAATCGAGGCATGATACCACTTTCGAAAATTTGCAGAAATTTTTCGGCTATAAACCTAGGTTCCCAGAAAGGAAAATATTTTTTCCACCTCTGGTCTGTACGATAAGAATTCTCTTTTAAAGATCCTTGCAGTCTTTCATACCTCTGAAGACTTCTTTCCTACGTTTGGAGAATTCTTTGATGTTAATCTACCAGTTCCTGGACCGAGTGCAGTGAAGCTTGTATTTGCACACGATTTCAGAGTACTTTCGGCCTTTGCTTTTGCTCATATGAACTGTAATCTACAGTATATTGATTCATAAAGAAGAAAATCATGGACCCCTCTACTTGCGCTTATCTCATTGAAGTGAATTGATGCTGTTGTTGTCGCTCTAGTGAGGTAGTTATAGCGTCCAGCGAGGTTGTTGTTGTCGCTCCACTGTTGTAGTTATAGCGTCCATCAGTCTATCAATAGCAATAACTACGAACGGCGTAATCAGTCTATTCTGGCCAATGCTTCTGTTTGTGTCTAGCACTGATACTGCAGACTTTGTTGCTCCAAGAGGGAAAAGTTAAACGAGTGTCTTGCTTCCACGTATCCACAAAATACAACTCACACAGTAGACATGTCTGTCATTGTTCCGCTATTCCATTGATCCATCTCATCATTCCATAATTCTGCTTGGTAGTTTGGTAATTCGGTGTTTTACAGGCTGATGATGACATGACCACCCATTAATAATTTATGCCCATTTATAAGAATTTCTCATAAGAGTAGTGTTTCTTTGTAATTATTTTATAATGCCCAATGATGAAAACTTTAAGACTTGAATAATAATATAAACCACAAGTAGAGTCTTGCCAGCAGGGAGTTAAGCATATTTTTAAGTATTGTACATTGCTTCCTATCGTGTGCTGGTGCCAGAAGGAAATGTGGTATAACACAACAGTTTATTTTGTCATGCTTTGTCTTGCTCTCTGCTGCAATTTTTGTTATTTTCACAGAAAATTTCGTTTTAATTTCGGATGATTTGATTGATACATTTGAAACCAACATTCATGTAGGTAGAGCAAGATTCATCTTTTGAAAATGATGTGTGGCAGCCATTTGTTAGACATGCATCCGACATTTACTAGCCTCTGTTAAAGAGTCATTTTCACCCAGGGTCCTTGGCGGGTAAGCTACAATTTCAGACTGTCTGCAAGTCAAATTTGGCCCAGAGCGGAAAATATGGATCCGCACTGTAGGGCTAGTACTTGGCTAGTACTTGGTATAAGACCAAACGAAATGTCCCGAAACCATGCTCTATGCTACGTCTTACAGTATTTAGTGAGACCACTGCCCCCGGACCACGTAACATTCAACGAAATGTCCTCAAATGATTTACAGTCCCATACATGATATCTTTCATTTCGTTATTTCATCTTCCGTAGATCTGGTGTATTTAGGTATATTGATGTGTATTGGGGTACCTCTAGGTATTTAGCTGTATATAGCTGTGTACAGAGTATTTGTTGTTTTACTCACCTTCGCTGAATATGGTGTATTTATGTATATTTCTGTNCTTGGCTAGTACTTGGTATAAGACCAAACGAAATGTCCCGAAACCATGCTCTATGCTACGTCTTACAGTATTTAGTGAGACCACTGCCCCCGGACCACGTAACATTCAACGAAATGTCCTCAAATGATTTACAGTCCCATACATGATATCTTTCATTTCGTTATTTCATCTTCCGTAGATCTGGTGTATTTAGGTATATTGATGTGTATTGGGGTACCTCTAGGTATTTAGCTGTATATAGCTGTGTACAGAGTATTTGTTGTTTTACTCACCTTCGCTGAATATGGTGTATTTATGTATATTTCTGTATATTAGGCTAAAGTTAGCAATGCATCAGCAGCTGAGAAAAATTGTGTGTCTTCCCATGCAGTAGGTGAATGCTCGTGGAAGTGAGCCCCCCTCTCCCTCCCTCAATGTTGGGGGACAACTGTCTTATAGCTACTACTCTTCTGAGCTGCACTCACTTAACTTCGTTAACAGCTAGTTAGGTATTTATCTCCGTCAGCTACCTTTAACACCTTTAGGTTACCAGCTCTCCCCAGTCTTTCAACGGGTAAAACCTGGCTGACACAATCTACAATTTACGACAGTGTATAACATCATTGATAATTCTAAATTGGTGTTTATTGCAACTAAATTACAATATCTATTTGTGTAAAGAATTAAGGAAGCTCTCATTATTATTCTTGATTAATAATTACCATCTAAATGCTCTTTAAGCTAATTAAACCAGATGCGAATTTGCATGTTAATTAGGCGAGCAATCAAAGAATTGAATCTCATTTCCTGGTTTCCAATCATTTATCATAAACATCCCCCGCCTTGTCAATACTTTTTGCTCCTCATCAATGGGATAGCTCAGGGGGTATTGTCACATTTCGCAGCACAAAATTCCCGATGTGACGAAAATTTATCCGGGGTGTAATTCGGCGCTTGTAATTTTTGTCCTGGAGAGCTTTTAAAATCACTGATGCAGTGGTGTTGTCCAGCGTTTGTTTCTTTCCAGCCCGCCGAGAGGAGATATGGGGGTAGATGCCCTAGGCCGCGCCTTTAGAGGAGCTCAAAAAACAGAGTTACGTTAAAGGGAAACGGCGTTGTTAAACAAGCTGGCCCTAGCCGAGTTAGAGACCCTTATTGTACTTGATAACTTTGAAACGTGCCATTTTATTGTGTAGCTAATGAAGCAATAGATACGTAGGCTGTTTCTTTAGCCTATTTATAGCAGCCAATCGATACAGCAATGTCAGCAGCCAATCAATAACAGCAAAGATATTTCCCTTTTAGCAACGATGGGCAAAAATGGTGCAAAAAGAGCATATCCATTTGTTTCTTAGAGTCTAATGGATTTGGTGGAATAAAATGTGATTAAATTGGTCATACTTCCAGTCAGTTTGAATATTTCTCCGATCCCCAGTTTGTTTTGGTGTTCCAAGCCCCACGACGTCTCCCGATGGGCCCATTTCATGTTAGTTCTCTTGTCACAACATAATGTACCATTCTGACAGGTCCTCTTTAGTAGTACCCTGGGTACCAGACTCTCTGTCTAGTAATTAAAAGACCCAGGGTACTTTAGTAGCTGACCTTGTTATGAAAAGAATTATGTAAAACGTGAAGGGGAGGGCCTTATTACGAATGTTACCCTCTTCTTAATTGCATCAACGTTTCNCCACGACGTCTCCCGATGGGCCCATTTCATGTTAGTTCTCTTGTCACAACATAATGTACCATTCTGACAGGTCCTCTTTAGTAGTACCCTGGGTACCAGACTCTCTGTCTAGTAATTAAAAGACCCAGGGTACTTTAGTAGCTGACCTTGTTATGAAAAGAATTATGTAAAACGTGAAGAGGAGGGCCTTATTACGAATGTTACCCTCTTCTTAATTGCATCAACGTTTCAATTCAAAATGGAATTTCTAGTTAGTAGATTTAATCACATTTTTTCCCTCTAATATGAATGAACCCTCTTTGACAAGCCAATTTATCAGCTCAGATATAAGCAAATCTAGTTTAGATTTCAGACCACGGGTAGATACACATCTTTGTTGGTTTGCTAAATTTTGTTTGCTCAATGCATTAAGAACATTTTGCGTTAGTAATATTTTATATTTGTGAGCTTGTGGTTTCGTGTCGTGCTAATAGACAGACGCTCTTAACATGTGTAATTTAGATGGTTTGTTCTGAAAGCCTTTAAAGGCGTGTTTGAAAGGGAAGGGGTAGAGGGTCTTGCTCATAAGCAAACAGAGATTTACCTCTCGATTCTTGGACTTTCTATCTTTTAAATATTGTTCGTAGTCAAGAGTTCTTAATCACAGTAAGGAGGGTACTCCATGTCATATTTCTCAAGCAGATTCTGCACGGCCCTTGTGGTCTGGTACCAATGGTAGCTTGGAACGGAACATTCCCTATCCTTAATTTACCCTTAGTTGGCCTAACGTAACCTAACATATCGTGTAAACTTTCCTTAAAAACATAATTCTAGACATAACCTGCGCAGAGTCCAGAAAAAGTCACGGCTCCGTGGCTACGAGCCGTAGTAAAGTTTTGCTAGTCAATGTCATATTTGAGTGTTCAAGATGTAGTAATTTTGAAAAGAATGAAGGGGGAAGGTGTTACTAACGAAAATGGTGTCTAAAGGATGGCTTGATCTTTTTTCCCCTAAACTCTGAACCTGCGGCATGTGATGCAAGCTAACCGGGCATAATTTTGCCTGCTACCGGACCCTAAGACCCTAGGACCCCTGAGACCCCTAGGACCTTTAAGTACTAAAAATGAAAAGGACCCTTAACACCAGAGGGACATCACCACAGACAAACGATAGATCAATGTCATCAAGCTGTCAAACAAGAGGCTGTGTGTTGTATGAAATTCCCATCTTTCATCCTACGAACTTTCGTCCGTTCAAACCAACGTCAGGATGCCTTTATTCATGCAGAAAGTCTTTAAAATAACACAATAGGAGATACTCAAAATAGTACTTCTTCCTGGTATAAACTCTCTGCATCATTCCTGGCATTGATTTGAAAGAATGGAAGTTCATGGGATGGAAGAGGGGAAGTCAATGATACACAACTTCCTCATTTATAACGCTCTGGTGTTAAAGGTCCTTTTCATTTCTGGTACTTAAAGGTCTTAGGGGTCTCAAGGGTCCCAGGGTCTTAGGGTCTGGTTTTTACAACATGCCTTCTGTTAGTAGTACTTAGTGCTGCAGCAGATAGCATCATCTCACCAGCGTATAAATAGGCCTAGGCGCTAATAGATCAGATGTTATCATTCGTTCGTATAGAAGGATAGGCTGGTTGGGGCTAGACCATGCGTTTTATTTTGCAAACAGACACCTTTGCTTCATTTTCGTTCTGAATTTTGTTGTTATGCTGGCTATCTTTATTTTGATTTTATCGGTTGTTTTCGCTTGGGATGGTCAACTTTTCAACAGATATCTTATCTATGTATCAGAGATGAGACATCGAGTCCTTCGCTGCAAATGAAGCGTAGACCAGGCCTTCGTGTATTTTTGTTGCAACTCTAACTGTAAATGTAACTTTTCCTTTGCTTGTTTATCCTGAAGTTTAAATAGCTCTTAACAACTTTCTCAGATTGAATGACTTAAAAGGAACTTCAGGTTAATGTTCAGGATTTCAATTTAGCTCATTTCAGCTGACCTTGCCTCATTTCTGTGGCAGTCAAGTACAGTTATGTACACATAAGGTTATCTCCTCTTTCTTTGCATTAAATGTCTTGAAAGGAACTTCAAGAGCTTTGCTGTTATTCTGCAATGAACTTTTTTCAGATCTTATTTATTTTCAAACTTAGAGCGTTTCCTTTCAGGGTGTGTTTGATCGGTACCAATTCTGAAAACGGCAGACTTGGTAGACTCTGAATTTGTGTTTGATTGACTCACAAATTCCCACAACGGCAGGTTTATCATCATTATCATCATCATCATCATCATCATCATCATCATCATCATCATCATCGCCATCATCATCATCATCATCATCATCATCATCATCATCATCATCATCATCATCGCCATCACCTTCATCATCAGGTTGCCCTTCTTGCACATATTAAATTGGCCTAGCGTCCGAATTCACGACGATATAAAGACGCATTTGATGACTGTCTTCTACAGATGATGTAGTCACGTTGTTTTTCATCTCGTGATCTGCTTTCTTTTACTTAGCAAAGGAACCTTGTTATTTTCTGGATCTCTGTGGTTTTTCTATAAAGAAACGTTTGTGTTTTGTTTTCGCAGCCCATGCTGTTTTTTGTTTTCATCAAAAACAGGCCTTTTTCTTCTGCCTTCTTTCATGATGATCAGGGAAGAGATTTGAATGTTGGAGGTCGACGCCTGTTTTTAAAGTTTCGGTGTTTGCCAAGACTCGCCTGACCAGGGGGTTTGGTATTTCATTTTAAAAGCGAAGAAACAGTAAATATGAAGGAATGGTAAGGAAACTGAGCTACCGGCACGGGGTGAAAAGATACGGGAAAAGTAAAGGCCATTTGTCGAAGCAGACATGAGATTACTTCATGCATCCTCCCACCTTGACTTGCGACGTTTGGTGTTCCCTCCAAAATTCATAGAAACTGCTCGAAAATTCAGAGGGACATTACCAGCTCCTTGTCAGTAAGGTGTTTGTAAATGTATAGGAAGTTTCTTCTGCCTTCATTGGCAATCAGAATAGGCCAGGGAGCTCAAAGTCAAGTTAGGCCCTAACCTTGAACAGGCCCTTGTATCTATATGATAATTTAAGAATTGGCCTACTTTTAGCTGCGAACGTCGAGCCCTTAGACCCAAAGATACAGTTTTCCAATATTATGAGTAGCGAAAACACTGCAGTTCTTAGATGCCTGGCCGAGTTTATTATTGATGCTAACAAGCTGAGAGACTCGCTTCATATTGTTACCTAGGCCCAGCCTGGATGTTCCAAGATACCCAAACACATTCTCCTTTTTTTTCTGTTGCTGCTATTTTACATTTCACCGTAGCTTTATTTGATACATTTTAGTTCATTTCTCTTTTTATTTAGTTCACAGTCTTTTGTTCAAGTTTTTATCGTTACTGTAATTTGTATTTAATATTATGTGTTTGTTTAGTTTAGTCTTATAGCTGCCATGCCTGTAATAAGGTTTATGCTATTATGATGATGATGATGATATATCCTCAAGCTTGAAGCATGTCCACAGACTAGTTAGGCCCCTGTACTCCTCACAACACCCTTCAGGCAAATTAATAATCCCTGTGCTGTTTCTGTTTGTAAATACATACACCCGGTTTTGTTTCTTTTTATCGGGGCTGGCATTAAAACGTCATTAGAAAGAACTGCACGAGGCTGTACAAGCTGATTAAATTCGTATCTCCTTCTTGCTTTCTTTATATTGATGAGATCATTACAGGAAATGATACCCAGCTGAGACGTTGAATTGAATTGTTTGTTTTACTTGAAAGGTTCATGGTACAGACGCTGTCTGCTTTATCAGCAGTGCACGTGACTGAATTTTCACAAAAAACACTTGTTTTGCACGTGCCCCTTAGCTTCTGTTCCGTTGATATTCTGCGAAATTTTTCTCTTGAGATCGATTACGTGATGCAAGCAACTTATAAAGTTCTTGGCATGGCCGTAAGGCCATAGGTCGCTTTCCCGAGAAATATTGCGCACTGCGCAGAAAGATTCTGAAATGGAATATGGGCTTTAATCCTATACTGTACCTCGAGAAAATACCTTTTTTGGATAAAATGTCCTGATTTCTGGCCATTTTTTGGGGCTAACTGCTGTTGAATGTTATGATGGTATATCCTCGTAGGATGTAGACTGAAGAATTAATAGAGTGGAAATCGCCCTTAATAGACAGAGTGGATGGACGTAGCTAGCCAATTTTCTCTTTGATATGCTTATGAAAGCTTGTTCCAAGGCATTAAAAGCTAAAAATAATCACTTTGGTCCATCTTGAGTCTATATGATCCTTGGCAGAAGCACAAGAGGTGAAAGATTAGTCAATTTTATCAATTTTAATGATATTCTCAAAGTTTGTACTTTCCGTAAGTCACTCAGTAATCATAGAGGAATACGCGTACTCATTCATTCATTCATTCAGTAACAGTAACAGTAACAGTAACAGTAACAGTAACAGTAACAGTAACAGTAACTAAATAACATGAACCAAAGAAAACAAACAGAAACAGTAATTTCTGGGGCAGCAAGACCTTTAGGAACTGTTTAGGTAATTCGTAAATTGTAAATTTTTAATATTGAATTTATAAAAAAAACTGTTTTCGTTTCGTATCCTTGATGCTTTTTTAAGAAATTTAGATAAGGCATATATCACTGGCTCACTGTTACTCCTCGTAAGTTGGATGAATTGCAAATAAGTAGGGAGTGACTCTACGTTGGCCAATCTTAGGAGGGGCGTTCTAAGTTCCTCATATGCTGGGCACTCCGTGAGGAAATGGGCATCATCTTCTATAAAATTGTCTGGGCACATGTTACATAATCTTTCCTCGACTGGTAGACCTTTGTGTCTCCCCTTCTCAATATGTAAGTCATGGTCACACTGCATCGGAATTTGGTTAGAACCTTTTTCAAGCTGTAGCTATAGGGTTCCATCTTAAATTCATCCTTAAACAACTTATAGGAACGTAGTTTTCTATTACGGACACTGTACTTGGTCATGTGTCAGACGAAATATTAAATAAACAGCTGCATTATTCAATAGTTTCTTAATATTCCTGGAACCAACATGTATCAGACAGCCCTCCCGTAAAGATACTTTACTTTCACACGGGAGAAATTCAATTTTTATTGTTTTACTGTCTAGAATTGTCTGAAATGGGACTGTCATGTTGATAATTTTCAAGTGTGTGTGGTTTTTGCACTTCAGAATCTCAGCAGCATTTTTAGATTTCCTAGCTGTGGGCCAACTTTTGATGAGTAATGTCTTACCGCGCAGTTTTGTGGGAAATCATTCCGCAGTGCGGCGAAGTAGCGGAGGTAGTCATGGTGATTTTGGCTGTTAAGCTAGATTATGATTGGGAAATCACAGTTTTAAGCATGATGCTTCGAATTGAGAGCAACCATGTTGCTGGAAACTATCGCTGATAGGATTGTGTAGTGTAAAGTAAATTTGTTGGAGAAAATTAGAAAGATAGCTTCCCAGGCTTGTTTTGAATTAAAAGTTAAATGTTTATAAATTCTTTGTAATTTGAAATGTTGTTGCCGAAGCTTTGTAGTTTAGGCCACCAGCCATTACAGTAAATATTTCATTGGTCTTTCTGCACTGGTTGCATGCGCAGAAATTTAGGAATTATGTATCAGGAAAGATTTAGTAAACTTGAACTTGAAAATTTACTGAGAAGACACCAGCTTTTCATATTTCTGCACACAGCTGCAGACCAACTTTACGTAATCCTTTAAAATACCGTATGATAGCCCACTTTAGATGAAATATATGGTTTTGTTCTTTGGTATGTTAGCTAATTTGTAAGTTTATTTTCACCTAAAGCTTTGAGAAAATCTTGTTGCTGCAAAAGAGAACTTTGTTCCTTGACTTTTTGTTTGTTTGTCAGGTTTTCTAGCTATTTAAAGCTAATTTAGGCCCACTATACATGCCGCATCCAGGCATGGGACCCCTAATTCAACGTCCCTTCCGAAGGACGGCGAGATGAATTGCGAGATCAGGCCTCCGAGAGGTCACCCATCCGGAGTTTGACCTCAATCGACCGAGCTTAACTTCAGTCACCTGACAGAAACTTTATAAGCCGCTCGGCCACGTTCAGAAGCTGAGCATGAAGTGTTGAATTTCACACAAATATACGCGAGAATTCTAATCCCTGGAGCTTCTGAACTCGAAACCAAACTTCTTGCCAGACATCTAGATCTACCCTTCTCCTTACGACACATGCTCATACCTCCTTACAACAGTAATCTCTCTATAGTCATCTCTCAATTTACATCCTAATCCATATCCCATGCACAATGATTGAAGTAGCCATCCAAATTTCAGTTTATTTATCTCTTACAGTCTGCATTGTTTACATTTACGATTGATTGGCCGTGGAAATCCCTTTGTTGTCAATCACCAAGAGACCTTTTAGCTATTCTACAAAAAGTCTGGATTGAGAGATTGAGAGATATTTTTCATATTTTCAAACGAAATGTTCAATTGAGTGGCGTTTATAGCTTCTGTGACTGTTTTGCTCAGCCAAAAATTTCTCAGATTTCGACAAAATGTATGAAAAGGTGTCTTTCAATCCACACACTATTATAGAATAGGTCTATTGTTTTGTACTGATGTGTTAATCCATGTTAATCATCGGAGTACTCTACCCCCAACTCTACCCTTATTTTTAATTCACTGTTCAGCCTTCCCTCGCTTTTTTACTTGACTAACTGAGATTCAGTGAAGCTGGATTGGAGTAGCAGGTGGAATCGATCCTCCCCCCTTAAAAACGCCACATCCACCATGCAGCCCCTTGGGTGGGTGTGGTACCCAGGGTACCCCCTATTATGTGCCCCGCCTAGCGTTCGTACGGATGCCTAAAAGTATCCTTGCTCCCCCGTCCGCTTTTTCGACATAACCATTCTTGTTGCATCATACTCACTGGTGACTCATGTATAGATGTATACACCATGGTACCTGCTTTACGAGCTTTCACGAAACGGGTCAATACACTTTGTTGATTGCTTCTTTGTTTAATTTGTTTCTTGTACGTAGATCAACGTTATAACTTGTAATTGCGAACTACGTAACAGTACCAAATTGCAACTCGTGGTCGTGGAACTTTCTAGAATGAACGTCGTAAACCGAGTAAGGAATAAAACTTATGAACTGAGTCCCTTGATTCCCTGTGGTAGACTTTGCTCAACCAGAGCGTTGCCCGTAGTTCACGTCCGACACCCGATTGATGATTTCGACATGTTTAATAGATGAACAGTTAGCGTGCGTAAGGATCTTCTTTATCCTATTTATAAATTTCCTCCACTTCAGTCTGTGTATTAACTTTTTAAAGACCTCGCATGTTACTTCTTCTGCCCACAGTCCTCCCCACATTTGCGTTGTACTTCTAAACTGGGCCCACTTAAAAAGACTTTCGGCCTAAATGTTTATGTAATCTATTCAGATACGTAGCGATTATCTCCGGGGGAGTCTGTCTGCATTGAAATTTTGCACATGAATACAAATCTTATCATTATTTATTTGTGTGTATGTGTGAGTTGTGTGCTCTTACAATGAATAGCCGCACATGTTTTTAGGCAGGTTGTTTATCTTGTCGAACAAACATTTTGCAGTCAATATGCAGAAGCTGAGAAATCTCAGAATTTAAGAATAGAGAAGCACTTGAACTGAGGCAGTTGAAGCTACAAGATGCTTAGCTTGTCAAAAAGACGCCAGCAGAATTCTTTTGTTTAAACAGATGACTCAACCTTCGTTGCGTTCTTGAAGAAAGTGAAATCAAATTGTCTGGAGATTTAGGTGAAAAAGAAAGAAGAGGATTTAAACCCCATAAGACTTTTCGAAAAAGTTTATTCTACTGAAATATTGAAATATAGCTTTTGAAAGAAATGCAACGAATGTTGTTAGTATCAGTGCAAAATTTATTTCATTTTCAAGCCTGCACTGAAAGGGGTCAACATTTTTGTAAAGCGAATGTGGTACGGGGCAGTAATGACCTCAAAACGAATTGTTTGCTTGGATCTTAAGATAGTTGATTTTGAGGACACAATTGTACTTTGGTAACGATATGGATTACTTTTTGAGGAAGGGAGCTCGACGGTACTTTCTCTCAAACTCAGAAATAAACCTGTTAGAATTTTCATTCGAATGGTCATTGAAGAAACGTGCACAGTAGATGGTCGAGATGGTACCCGCTTGCAGATTGCTTAGGCCATTTTCTGTCGCGAAACTCCATTGCCTATTTTCCTGCGTTGGGAAGATTCTGGTGCTAAAATCACCCTTGACCTTGCTCGGGTAAAATATCATGAATTTGCAGTTTTTCCATCAACGTCAGCTTCTCAATTAGTTTAAGATAGCATCGCTGCTAATGACGTTCTTCATTAGTCAACCCATTTAATTTTAGAAATATGAAACGTTGTTTAGTTTTCTCTATTGAATAGAAAAAGCCACGGTTTCCCTTTTGAGACTTCAAGTGACCCATGCTTTCATTCGGGGGCATTTGTATTTGATAATTTCCAATCGCTTGATAGCGAAACGCATTAGTGGTCAAATTCTCTTAGAAATCTGATCGTGGAATCAAATTATTGCGTCATCAGATTGGCCTACGTATTAAATGATCTTTAATCAGGTTGCAACCAACCTTTGCAATGTGGAGTACCACTTTTCATCACTTTTTCTTTTTTAGGAAATTCGTTGTTATCGATAGTATTTGAAACATTCGCGTGACCTCGTACGTGACTCATGATAAAAGTTTATTTTATTTTATTTTACATTTTACACGATTTTCCTCCATCATGCACTGCTGTAGTACTAACGTTTCGACTTCTATAACATCTATGTTTTACGTTCAGAGAAAGAAAAGCAGGGGTGGCGCCAGAAATCTTCTGACAAAGGGGCTGGAGCTTCCGACATGGGGGCTAAAAAGGCTGTTTCCGTACGTTATTTTGCCAAATTTCCTCCCACAAGAACCCAAAATTTCATCCGACGGGGGGCTAGATGCTTCCGACGGGGGATGTAGCCCCCCTAGCCCTCCCCTGGTGCCACTCCCGAAGAAAAGTACGTCGAGTAAACTTTTTGCTAAATTCTTTCGTGTGACACTGGTCACAGAAAATGGTCAGATTAAATCTGAAAGAGAAAAATTTGGACAAATGAAGAGCTCTAATTTGAGAAAATTCAAGGACCTCCACATACGATTTTTCCGCCAATTTTTGTCACTGGATCGAGGATTTATGATTCCTTTATGATAGATAAGGATTATTTGTAAATTAATATAAAATGAACTTCAAACTTGCAGTTTTTCAGCATTTTTGCAAACCTTTTCAGTTTCAGCACCAATCCATAGATCACTCATATAATTACAAAAACTCTTTCATATTCGTCAGGACCCTCGTGTATCTGCAATATGAAAAAAATATCCCCTTACTATCGAGTGATGACCCCCGTCCAATTTTGACTGGGTACGCTTTGGCCAAGGTATCTCCTGTATTTTTCGGTTGTTTACATGATGCAGCTTTAGACTGTCTCAATACGCTTTGCGATGCGCCGTCATAGAAGTAATAGCCGGCTGTGCTATATAAAGGTGTTGTGGCGCAGTGGTGTAATCCTCTGACTTTGCAGCCAGAACAGTCAGGCGGACAGGGTTCAATACGCTGTAGGACCCCACCACTTGAGCGTCATGACAAGGGGTCGCGGACTCGATTAGGTCTGCTCTATTTCTGCGATCCCAGCGCTTGGCGCTGAAAAACGCAACTTCACCTTCACCTTCACCATATACACCGCAGTTGGAGCCCTGAGCCTCTCTTAAGATCTTGGTCCTTCTTTAAAAACCCCGCCCGATTCATATATTAATGACTGAATTTTTCATATTTCAGGCTCAACTCGAGATATTGGCGTATCATTTACGAAGCTTGTGATGCGACATAAAAGTATTGAGAATAAGCTGAGAACCTATATTGGGTAAGGCATCATTTTACTAGAATTCCAATGCATTTTTCAACCCTATCATGGTCAAAAGGACAAAATTTACTTGATTTAGACATTGCGGTAGATCAAAAGAAATACTCGTTGGGGAGACGAGATACGGTTTGTTCGAGGAAACGTGTGTGTCCCCCCCGTGCAGTGGGTTAAAGCTTATGCGCAGTAGCGTTTTGGGTTGGAACTCTTCCGGGCGCATGAGCATTAACCTACTGCACGGGGGGACATATAAGTTTCCTCGGACAAACTGTATCTCGTCTCCCCAATAAATACTGTTTTGAAGTAACCACTTATTTCGACTTTTGTATGCCATAAATCAGCAACCA